>PVKU01010023.1:0-56114 GCA_004027475.1 Anoura caudifer | reverse complement strand
TTTTACAGAGGAGGAAACTAAAGGTCAGAAAGATAAAATGGTTTATCCAAACTCATAGCTGGCAAGATGCAAAGCCAGGTCTGGCTAAGCTCAACCCCTCCTTTTTATATAATAGGCCTTATTGCTTCCTGAAGATTCACTGGGGTTACGGGGGAATCAAGGCAGGGGCTTATTAGGTGGGAAAAGGTGAAAAGACAGGGGCAAAAAGTCTGCCATCTTTTATAGTTCTGTTCCATGTAGACACCTGACTTGTTAAATCAGAACATCAGATCACTTGGATGTGAAGTTTTTGCCAAAGGCAGCAGTCCCCAAACTGTGGTTGCTGGACCAGAAGCATTAGCATCACTTGGGAACTTGTTAGAAATGTTAATTCTGGGGTTGAGGTCCAGCAATCTGTATTGACTGGCGGCCCTTCGGAAGACATGTCCACATGGAAACTGTGAATGCAATCTTATTTTGAAAAAGGTATTTGCAGATGTAATTAAGGTAAAGTTTGTGAAATGAAATTATCCTGCATTATGATGAGCCCCAAATCCAGTGACATGTGTTTTTATAGGCGGAGAGAAGAGGAAAGAACAGAGAAGAAGGTCATAGGAATACAGGCTTAGATTGGATGGATAAACCAAGGAATGCCAAGGATTGTTGGCATTTCCCAGGATTTTGGAGGGAAGCATGGGATGAATTCTCTCTGGGAGCCTTCAGGAGGACCCAAGACTGCAGGTACCTTGATTTCAGACTTCTGGCCTCCAGGACTATGAGGAAGTAAGTTTCTGTTTTAAACATCCAAGTTTGTGGTCATCTGTTGTGATGACCTGTTAGCCATAGGAGACTAACACAAAGGCTTCCAGGTGATTCTGGTACACACTGAATTTGAGAACCCCTTGCTTAGAACTGTGCCTCTCCACATGTGCAATTACATAAGCCTCATCCCTTGTCCACCCAGTCAAGGTCAGTCCAAGGATGCATATTTTTTAACAAGCTTCTATGGTGATTTTTATGCACACTAACAATTGAGAGCATTTAGCCTTGAGGAGTGTTATATTGTGAGTAAATACCTTTTGTCTTTTCTTCCCTGCCTGGCCATGCCAAGCCAAATGAGAGCCATCCTGCCATAGCCAGCTTGCTACACTTGCAGGGACATTGTTCTTTTTATTGTTATCATCATCATTTTTGTTTTTGTTGTGAGTTTTCTCTGCTTCTCTGACTTGGCAGGTGAAGAAAGCGAACCAGGTTTATGTCAGAGAGCCATGCACCCATTTAGGACCCTACCTCTGTCCTGTAGCATAGCACACTCCGGCGCACTGCACAAAGCTTCAGGGCCTGGAGGAGAGGACAACAAAGCTGTCAGGCACGAGGATCCGCTGTCTGATCCATGTCTTGGGGCAGGACCACCAAGGAAGCAGAGCAGGGGTGTGGAAATTTCCTAATCTTGTGGTTGGATGGTGGCATGAAGTCAACATGACACCTAATTACACACTGGAGAAGTTTCCATTATTCACTATGTTCTGATCTCCAGCACTGAGTGTCAGCCCCTCCGGAGAGAGAGGGACTACATGGTGAGACATTCTTGCCTGGCCCTCCAGGTCCTGCAGCCATGGATCCTGAGCATGTATGTCCTCATCATGGCTTGAACCCTTGGGAAGGTCTTTTGAATCCATGGTGCTCAGCTGCCCACAAGAAACAGGGAGATGGGGAAACTTGATGGGCTGGGCTGGGCTGGGAGAAGAATCAGCTAAGGCTGAGGGCTCCCCAGGGATCCTTTTGGTTCTGAAAACAGGCTGGGAGTTTCTGGAGATGCTCAGCGGGAGCAGCCCTTTTAGTTGATAGCTTTGATTGTCTCCTTTATGCAAGGTGTATATTATCTTAGTTAACTCTCATAAAAGCTCCACACTGAAGGTATTCATTCCCATTCTATAGAAGATGAAATAAGGCCCAAGGAAAATGTAGCCTGCCAAAGGTCACACAGATGGTAAGGCAGAACCAGGATTTGTTTAACTCAACATTCTTCAGTACTATTGATATTTTGGGTCAGATTATTCTGTGTTGTGGGAGCTCTCTTGGATGTTGTAGGATGGAAGCAACAACTCTGGCCTCTACCCATTAAATTTCAGTAGCACTCCTTCCCCACTCCATCCCAATTGTGACAACCCAGAATGTCTCCAGATATTTCCAACTGTCCCTTGGGAGCAAAATCGCCTTTCCCACACCCTCATTTGAGAACTAGTGGTCTGACTTCAGATCTTATGTTCTTTCTAAGGTGCTACTGGGTCTCAGCAAACATTGTAAATCTGAGCACCTCTGTTTCAGGCACCAGAGTATAAAGTTATGTATGATATGCCCCGTTAATCTCATTGTCTTCTAATTAAACCCTCTTCCTGACACACACACACCCCTACCTCTACCATTCTAGAGGTGTAAAACAACATTGAGGTTTTGCTGACTTGTTTTAAGGTCAAACAGCTTGTAAGTAGTTAAATCAAGACTAAAGCCCAGTTATGCACACCTTCATTCAATTTTTTTCTCCTTTATCCATTCTCTCCTACCTACATCCCTGCAGATCCAAGACTTGTCTGTTGCTTCTATAGAAGGCTGAATGGACTTCCTGAGAATTCATTATGTGGCATTAGCAATAGCATCTTGGACTCATTGGTTTCCTTCCTTTCCCTCCATTCTTTTCCTAAAATCTACTTGATTGTCATTTCCACAGATGAATGGCTGTCTCTAGTGCATTTGACACTGTATCCTGAATGCCTGTCATGGTGCTTGGCACATAGTAGGCTCTCAGTAAATATTTGTTGAATTTATGAATAAGCTACATTTAGGGTCATTTTCATGAATTAAATCATGAAAACATTCACTAGCCCTTAGTGTTGGTGACAGTTATTCTTAGTTGCTGCTGGTTCTGAGGCAAGAAGCAGAAACCCACTCAGGCAAATAGAGCTTATTGATTGGAAAGACTCAGGAGTGTCAGAGATTCCCAGGGCAGAATTACAGCCCAGCTTCCTGAGGTCCAGGGCCAGGAGCTGGAAACCCCTTGGAACTCAGACCATTACTCTATCCTTCTCTCTGTATGAACAGGTTTGTTCAGCAGTTGACTTTGCTTCTCTCTGTTTCCTCTATTTTAGCTTCTTCCATTTAAAAAAATCTTTTTAAAAAAAAATTTCTTCTATGTCTATACCTGCTTTTTCTACTTTATCTACAGGGCAAGAGATAACCCCCTGAAAATTGAAATCATGACCCCCTCAACCCCATGCCCCACATTACTTGGCCTTAGTTCCAACACCAACCTGAATCAAGATTTCATATTTCAAATTTTGAACCACCAATTTAAAATTTTCAAAGGAGAGAATCTGATTGGCCCAACTTGAGTCAGGTGATTATCTCTGGTCCAATCAGGAATGGCCAGAAAGTAGGTAGGGCTTGCATAATATAAAAATGACATTGGAGACCTATTTTTCATGCATGGGGAAATGAGTGCTTAGGAAGGCAGGTAATGGGGAAATAGCCCCAAAAGCCTCTACTACACTTTCTTTACCCACCTGAGAAGTAGGAGTTCCCCTCTGTCCCCCTCCCCACACCAGCCTGACAAAAGGCAGCCATTCAAGAATAATTTTTTGAAGATAGGAGAACTGGGTGCTGGCATGTCAGCTTTGGGTAGACACCAGACAAAAAGATTTGGCAGGAGGACTTGCTGGGGAAGTCTGAGCATCTCACCTTTCTCTTTCTCACTGCTGCCACTTCTAATTACAGCTAGTCTTAGTCAGTTTGGATCAAATGGGGGCAGAAAGTCCAGTTTACATGAAGGAAAATCTGATATGTGTGTGTATACTCATATATAAATGAGTATCTGATATGTGTGTGTACACACACACACAGACACATATATATTTCTTTTTTTGATTACCAATAAGGACACACAACAAATTATGATACAATCATAGAAAATGTGGCAAAATGAGTAAAAAGAAACCAAGGAAGATAAATAGAAGCATAACAACAGAAATCCCAGGGGACCTGCCTTATTGAATAAAACTGTACTGGTTGTAATGAACACATAAAAAATTGGAGTGAAAACAGGAGCTTGTTTGATTCTCTTAAGTAATAATAATGATAAGAAAGAAAAATAGCAAATGCATATAGAGCATTTACTGTCAGGCACTGTTCTAAGTGGGTAATAGTTTATATAGCAACTCATTTAATTCTGCAGCAACTCGGTGATGGGGATTCTAAAGGATGGGAAACTTAGTACTAGACACTGGAAGTTGGGGAGGTGGGTGTTCAAATTCTTCAAAAACACTTTTGAAATTAATTAGGAGGATAAAGGGGTAGGGCATATCTAACTTTCTTTAGAGGAGGCATAACACTGTGCTTAAGAGCTGGGAATCCACAGTATCCAGATAGTCTTGAGGTTTGTTTGTCTTTATTTTAAAATTTATTTGCTCATTTTTCAATTACAGTTTACCTGCAGTATTATTTTGTATTAGTTTCAGGTGTGCAGCATAGTGATTAGACAATCAGATAGCAAAGTTTCCACCTAGCATTTGCAACACTCACCTGACACCATATGTAGTTATTACAATATTACTGACTATATTCCCTATGCTGTATTTTATATCCCTGTGACTATTCTATAGCCATCAATTTGTTCTTTTTAATCCCTTCACCACTTTCACCCAATCCCCCAAACCTCCTCCCCTCTGGCAACCATAAGTTTGGTCTCTGTGTCTATAAGTCTGTTTCAATTTTGTTTGTTTATTTTGTTCTTTAGATTCCAAATATAAGTGAAATCATATAGTATTTGTCTTTCTCTGTCTGACTTATTTCACTTAGCATAATACCCTCTAGGTCTGCAACACTTCATTCTTTTTTATGGCAGAGTAGTGTTCCATCGTGTAAATGTACCACAGCTTTTTTATCCACTCATCTATTGATGGGAACTTGGGTTATCCTATATCTTGGCTATTGTAAATAATACTGCAATGAAGACAGGGTGTATATATTCTATCAAATTGGTGTTTTGGTTTCTTTAGATAACTATCTAAAAGAGGAATCACTGGGTCATAAGGCAGTTCCATTTTTAATTTTTTGAGGTAACTTCATACTGCTTTCCACAGTGGCTGCACCAATCTGCATTCCCACCAACAGTGCAAAAGGGTTCCCCTTTCTCCACATCCTCACCAACACTTGCTGTTTATTGATTTACTGATGATAGCCATTCTGATAAGTATGAGGTGATATCTCATTGTGGTTTTAATTTGCTTTTCTCTGATGATTAGTGACATTGAGCATCTTTATGAGTCTATTGGTCATCTGCATGCCTCTCCGGAGAAGCAGACAGTCTGAGTTTGAATCCAGCTGAATGAAATGACTTTGTGCAAGTTACTTAATTTCCCTGAGCCTCGGCTTCCTCTTCTGTACAGTGGGGGTAATAAAACCTACCTCAGATGATGGTGGTGGAGATTCAGTGTGACATAGAACCTCTGTGAAATGCCCAGCACAGTTCCTGGCACACAGAAGACACTTAATAAACGTCATGCTATTGAGGATCCAAGGTTGAGGATATAGGGTCTGAATTCCAGCTTATAAGATTTGCACACTTGGAATTACTTCTCACTAAGCTCCCATGTTTTCATCTGGAAACCATGGTTGATGCTAGATCCTACTTTGTGGAGTCTTGTGAGAAGGAATTCAGGTAATTCAGGTAAAGTACTGAGTATGGTGTTTCACTTTGCCTTTCCACAGTAACCACTCCACCTCAGTCACCTCTTTGTGGGTTACCAATAGCTCCATGCTCTTTTCTTTTTGTCCAAAAAGCAGCTGCAGCAGCTGCAGATTTTTCATCTTCAGCCCATACTATTCAAAGAAAAGAAAATACTGTGTTTCTTCAGGGACTCCCTACTCAAGTCTTGGGATTCGCTTTCTCATTGGCCAGAACTGGATACATATTCATCTCTAAACCAATCACTGGTTGGAGGATACTATTAAGGTCAATTCTTAGAGCAGAGGGAAAGATCAGATCTGCTTAAATGATGTGGCTGAGAATGGAGTGAGGTAAATTTCCCAATGGGAAGGAGGGTATGATTGAAAGGAGAAGGAAGGATGAAAAATGAGGAGGCAATCAAAATATTCTCTGCAATAGTAGTTTGTACATATGTGGGTGGATAGATGAGGTGCTGAGGTCTGTCCCCTAAAAGTCATCCCTTAAATAAAATGGGAATAAGAAAAAGATGGGAAGTTCATCATGTTTAGAGGTAAGCTGCACGTTATTATTATTAGCATTCAACGATGATGCACTAAAGTAACACAGAGAAAAAGGTGGGTCATTAAAAAAGACAACATGAAACCCATTCTTCTGTTAAGTGATTGGCACTGTGCAAATAGTAAATTCCACTTGATTGTTTGCAAAACTGCTGTACCAAGCAGAGGACTCTTGTGCCAGTCACACCACCCCATAAATAAACCATCTTTCATTTCTTCTGAAAGATCAACTTTCTCCTGACAGTGCTCACTCAGTTTGATGGTGTCTGAGTTCCCCTTGGTTTCCCTAGTTATTTATGAGACTTTAGATCAACATTACAAAAGTAATTTCAGATTACTCCGGTTCCTAGACAAAAATTCCATTCCCATTATTTGGTTTATACATGGTGAATCTTTGCCTTTGATTCCCAGGCCCAAACTGTTATGTCCTGCCAGTGCAGGTGTGAAATGGTTATTTTTAATATATAATTAAGTTTTTAAAAATCCAGGAAACACCTTTTTGGAGTGTAAACACTACATATTAGTGTTCACTGATGCAAGCAGCAGAAACCAGCTTCAGCTAATGTAAGTGAAATAACACAGTAAATGGATAAGAGAAGAGAAGGCTAGGGAACCAGGACCCCAGGAATCCAAGTGTGAAGGAAGCAGAACAATTGGATAGTCTTGTCTAGACTGCGCCACTTGATCAGCTCCAACCCTTATCTCAACCTTGTTTTGTTCCATTTGAGGGTTGAGGTCCCAGAAAGAGTCTCATTGGTTTAACTTGGCTCGTGTGTCTGCCCCTCAGCTGAACAGAAGAAAGTGACACATGACCATTTACAGTTTCACCAAGAGCTCAGCCATCAAGGGAAAAGAAATTTCCTAAAAGAAGAGCAGAAATGGTGGGGATACAAATGCTCAGAGTAAATACCTATCATTTAAGATTTTTCTGTACAAATGATGTGTTATAGAATTGTACATTTGAAACTTGTATAACTTTATTAACCAATGTAACCCCAATAAATTTAGTAAAAATGTTCTTTAAAAGTTTTTTTTTTTTTTTTGCATTGTGCACAAAAGAAAACGCAAATCACTTGGGCTTAAATAATTTATGCCACTTACTGACTAAACCCAGGAACGTCAAAGATGATGCTTAATTCAGGTGGAGTGTGATCCGGAGGCTCAATGTTCTGCTTTCCTCTCACTTTACCTTTTCACAATAATAGCTCCATTCTCATTTGTATGAGTGGAACCTTATTTTCTTCAGTTGTCACTTACCAGAATTATAGTCCGTGCCCCTCAGTGATTCATTAATGTCCAATTTATCCATGTATTGACTATCACTGGAGATGTAAAATAGACATGCTGTGGGAGAAGGGAGTCACTAGATTTTGGAGGATGAGGATTTTCAAGACCATTTCTGGTCTGATTTTATTTAATTCATGGAATGTTTGCTGCACCCAAGAATGGACAGAAAATGTGATCCCCAGAGGGGGAGCCTCTTAGTGATCTGGGCTTGGGAATTATTGTATATGGGGAGGGAGTGCCTCATCTAAATTTAGATCCAAAGCTGTGGGAAGAGATCATTTAGCAAAGGAAGAAGAGAAAGGAAAGACAACTTTACAGCACTTTTATCATGAATATAATAGGATCAGATGAGGCTGACAAGCTAGTCCTCACGGCCACTGTGAACAGGCTGAGGAAAGCTGGACTGAAATTGCAATATGAATTATTTAGGCAGAACATGAGGAAGGACTTTCTGGCTGCAAGGAAAGTTAGATATTGCAACAGGCCTTCGAGGTATGGTTTTGATCCAGGGTGGCCAGTTAGTTCTGATTTCGCCCCTCAGCCCCCAATTACTATATGTATGATGCATATCACCAGGTAATCACAGCATTTCTTCTGGGCAGGATGGGATTTCAGAGTATTTCTTTTCTTTTCTTAAATATTTTATTTATTTATTTTCAGAGAGTGAGGAAGGGAGAAAGAGAGAGAGGGAGAAATGTTGATGTATGAGAGAAACATCAGTTGGTTGCTTCTCATGTCCCGCAACCCAGGCATGTGCCCTGACTGGGAATTGAACCAGCAATCTTTTGATTTGTGGGATGACACCCAACCAACTGTGCCATACCAGCCATGGCATCAGAGTATTTCTTAACCTGGCACTCAAGATGCCTCCAGTGATCAACTAGAGTAGAAAGGGGTTGGGGTGACACCATTTACTGCCCATCATTTTGATTCAGAATTGCAATTATCAATAGAAACAGGGATTGCACTAAATATCTTTTCAATATTTTGCTGTTTTGAGGAATTACTGACAGTTTATTGGTAATTTCCAAGGACAACAACAACAGAAAACTGCAAGGGGGAGAAAAAGGGACAGGGTATTTGTAGGGCTGATTTTTGAAGCAGGGATGAGGTATTAACCAGAAGTGTTTAACTCCCTTGAGAACACAGAGTAGATGCATATCGTTTCAGATTTTTTGTATTGTACACAAAAAGAAACCACAAATTACACTGGCTTAAACAACTTCTGCCACTTAATGGCTAAAGCAATAATTTAGGTGGGGCTTGATCTGGAAGGTTTAAAGACCTAATTTCCTCTCACTTTGCCTTTCACAATAATAGCTTCTTCCTCAGGCACCTCTTTGTGGATTATCTGCAGCAGCTGCAGACTTTTCATCTTTAATTCACACTATTCAAAGAAAAGAGACCCCCCTACTCCAGTCCCAGGGTTTGCTCTTTCTCATTGGCCAGAACTGGGTCATGGGGCTCTCATCTCTGAACCAATCACTGGTTTGGGGGATGCTGTTAAGACCAATCCTTAGAGCAGAGGGAATGATCAGACACACCCAAACAACATGGTTGAATTGGAGTGGAGGTAAATTTCCCAAATGAGAACCGGGGTATGATTGAAAGGAGAAGGAAGAATGGATAATGAGGAAGGAATTAAAAAATATTCTCTGCAAAGGTAGTTTGTACATGCATGTGTGGACAGACGAGGGGCTAAAGTCTGTTTCTGTAAAGCCATTCCTTAAATAAAATGGGAATAAGGAAAAGATGGAAAGTCCATCATGTCCAGAGGTTATCAAAGTGCAGGTTTTAGACAAAAATCCTTCACTTCCAATAGGAATTCATCACCTCTTTCATCACCTCTCGATGTGGAAATTGGTTTGGGCCAACTTTTCCACTGGGTTACTCTATCAGCTTTGTTTGGAGTTTCACCTCCTTAACAACTCTGGCAAGGGTGTATGTATATGTACCTGGCTCAGAACTAATGTGCCAGGAGGGCCTGAGCTTCTTTAGTGCTGAAGGATTCAGGGGCAGGTAGCCAACAGTGGTCCACTTGTTGGCTGGCAAGGCTGTAACCTGAGAAGTAGACACTATTTCTCCTTTTCTGGCTTTCCTTGCTTCCAGGGTAGCTACTCCATGGGGCTGGTGACAGAATAGGATAGGGATATGCCAAGACTCGGACTTGGACAAGTTGCTCATTCTCTCTTGGTCTCATGCCTCATCTCTCCAGTGGTCATATGACTGGGTTATTCTGAAGACTGCTGTAGGCATTACATGCAATGATATATGCAAAACAACAGTGTCCTACTTCGTTTCTTAGGTTGGGTTCCCTAGAAGCAGAGTCTGAGGTGGGGACTTTCATGCAGGTGATTTTAAGCAGTGCTTTCTGGAGAAGAGTATGCACAAGAAGGGTGTAGAGGGAAGAGCTCAGCAAGGATATGGTTGTCTCAGCTGGTCTTCAGTCTGATCCCATGGGGATCAATGGAATCACATAGCTGATTCCACTTTTGAGACAGGGGTCTTGCTTGCTGTGCTCCTATGTTGTTCAGTCATTGACTATAGGCTGCTCTAAGGGGCTCGGTGGTATGAGGTCTGTCCAGAAGGTATCCAGCCATGTAATATGAAAAATAGAGACATTTATTGGAGAAGATACAAGAAACATTGTGCATAGGATAATGACACCTCAGTCCCTTTCAAAGTAAGCACCTTGGGACCTCACACAGTTCTCCCAGTTACCATCGGCTGCCTTATCATATTTTCCTGAATCTCATTGATGGTTTGAAATCTTCATTTTCCAAGGTGATTTTAGTTTCGGGAAAAGCCAGAAGTTGCAGGGTGCCAAATCTGGACTGTAGTGGGGCTGAGCCACCTGGGTGATTTGATATTTTGCCAAAAAGTTCTGCATGAGATGTGATGCATGAGTGGGCATGTTGTCAGGATGAAGCTGCCAATCACCAGTTGCCCATAGCTGTGGCCTTCTGAATTATCCAAATAGTTTCCATGGAGGAATGTTTAAAATTTGATGCAGATTCATTGCTCTGTTTGCTCAGTCATTTTCAATGTGATGCCCACAGTGTACACATGCTCACTCAATGGCATCTACCACTCCCACTGACTAGTACAGTGAAGTTGTCATTGTTCACACATGCACATTCCAGTCCACTCTCCTTAGCTGCCAGGTTACATCAATGTCACATAAACTGTTATTATATTAACAATGGCTGGATTTTTTCCTGATAGACCTTGTATATCCTTACAGGTGAGACAGCTCCATTTAGCTGGAGCCAGTTTTCCATGGAGGAGTGTGAGTGTGAGTCATTAGCAACTATCATTCACAGCATGTGAGGGGTGGGGACCCTTCCTGGTAAAAGGTGATCTGGGCAGGGCACCAATGGCAACCACTCCACCATGCTGGATAAATATTGTGACAAAGGTTGGGGGAATAGAGCTTATGGATAACTTTAATTTATAGATATGGGCACTGAAGTGGAGAGATCAGGTGACTTCCTCAAGCCCCCACTGCCAGTAGGCATTGGAGGAGGAACAGAGACAGAAACTTCTTGCCTCCTACAGTGAGGTTATTCCCACCATCAGTTTTCTCAAAAAAGCAGAGCAGTTTCTTATAGGTTATCTGGACCAGTCCCTTTATTTTGAAAAACAAGGAAACCAAGGCCAGAAAAGACCAAATGATGCAAATTCATAGAGGGAGTAGGGCCGACCCAAGACCCAAGACTGTACAAACACATCCGTCTTCAAATGAGCAATTCTCATTCTGCTGCTTCTTGTGGAAAACAGGCAACTCAGGAAGCTGCTGTTGCTTTGTAGAAATATGTTCCCATGAACTCAATGACCCCCTGCTGCTTAGAAACAAATTTTGATTGTATGCCAAATAAGCCTCCCTGAAAATGGTGCTCTTGCTTCAGAAGAGGCTTGTGGGAAAATGAAGGGAGCTCAGGTGCATATTAATATGCACCTCGGGTGACAGAGAAGGCTGGCACCAGGGCACTCACACTTATTTGACAAATATTTATTGTGCTGGACAGTGGGGGGCTGCAGTGCCCAATGCAGATGGGTTCTTCCTTCTGGAACTTACACTCCAGTGGGAAGGACAAAAAATAAACTACTCTTCATGCAGTTAAAGTGACAGTTGTGTTAAGTGCTATGAAGGTATTCAGGGTACTGTGTGAATGTATAACCACATGACCTGACCCAGTTTGGGACTAGAAAGCCTTCCTCTGTGTGAGTGATGTTTAAATTGAGATCTAAAGAATAAAGAGAAATGAACTAGGAATGAAGGTTGAGGAGGGGATGAAAGAATATTCCAGGCAGAGGGAGCAGCTGCATGATCTCCAAGGTGGGAAGGTCTGTTTGAGACCCGTTTGTTTGGGAAAGACCAGGGTGGCTGGAGAGATGAGTGAGAATGGGTTTGCTGAGAGATGAGGATGGAAATTTGGCTCCTTAGTCAAGAGGAAGACATTAAATGAAGGTACGCAGGAGAGGGTGTGAGGAAGGAGGTTATGTGTGTGTGTGTGTGTGTGTATAGGGTAACAAGATAAGATTTTTGTTTTATCATTTTGGTAGTTTTTATATAGGGGGAATATACTTAGCAATATAGCAAACTCAACTTGCATAGCCCTCAGCTTTTTAAAAAACATATAGAGTTATTGGAGATATTTGTAATATATAGTATATGTTATATAAATAAATATATTATTAATGTCAATATTAATATATAGGTGCAACAGACATTCCCACATAAGGCTAGAATCCTGCCTCCTTTATTAAAAGGCCAGAAAATCTCTCTTCACATGTTCAAGCAAGGTTGTTACCTCCCAGGGTTCAAGGTTGAAAAGAGAAAAACTCCAGTGAGAAAGTGAAAGGCCAAATCTGTGTCATGTGTGGGTGTACCCACCTGTGGTTGAAATTCTTACATGAGGAATTAAGACATAAACTAATCTAGGGCCAAAGAAATACCTGAAGAGCAAGACCCCTTTGTAGAGTAACTTCTACATCCCTTGGCTCACAAGATTTAACAAAGAACCTCTGTTAAAGATGAGCTCATAATTTAAAAAAATTACAGGCCACATGATTAGTCATTTCACATAAAGAAAATTTAGCAGGCATAGTAAGTAGAAGAAGCACTGCAAGAACCTGAAGTAATAGAATCATTTGGAAGAGACTATAAAATAAGTTTGTTGAAAATGATCAAAGAGATAAAAGAAGGATGAAAGATAATAATGAAAGCACAGGATATGATAAAAAAAGAGGAATATTTTTAAAAGGCCAACTAAAATTTGTAGGAATCAAGAATATTGTTATTGAAGTGAAATACTCGATATCAGAGTTAAACAGGAGATTAGACATAGCTTCAGAGAGAGGTGATGAATTCAAAGACAAATCAGAGGAAATTATCCACAGTGCAGAAAAATGGAGTTGAGTCTGGACTGGAGGAAGTCAAGAATAGTTTCAGAGGATGCTTGGGTTATATAGGTAAGAGGTGGTTGTGATGTCCTGGGCAAAAGTGGTGCTGGTGAAGATAGGGAAAGGGGATGGATTCGAATGAAATTTGGGATACTTTGTATTTCAGGATTGAGAAAAAGAAAAAGAATATCTCAAGAGAGAAGTGTGCTTGTCCTCTGAGAGGAAAACAAAGACCAATGGGTGGAAACTGGAGAGAAGCTGATTTTCACGCATTATAAGGAAGATTTTACTTTTCTAAGAACGAGGTTTGGAGAGATTATGAATTATAATGAATTCTAGAGATGGGAATATGAACCTAACTCTTTTTAACACCAAACACCATTTGTGGAAATACAGAACTGGGAATGAAAGGGATGCAACTTTGAGGTTTCCCTGGGAACATCAAGTCCTGGATCTGGTTGACAACAGTGGAATTGGAGAGGGTGGGGAACATGGGGCAGCCAGCTCAGAGGCTGGATCCCTCATTTTCTGGGTCTTGGCCTGGGACTTGGGCTCCACCTCAGGTGACAAGATGACATAGACAGGAGAAACTTTTGTTGTAGAGCCTGCCTCTCTCTGTAAGAAAGGGGTTCAGAAAAGCTCAACCCTGCCTACTTTGGATTAAGAGCTGTGTGCTCTTAATCCAGTTGCTTTCTGTCTCTAGGCCTCTCTCTGTTTTTTCATCTGTGAAGTGGGAGTGCTAATAAAACTCATCTTGCAGGGTTTTAGACCCTGTTAACCAAGTAATGCATACAATGGCATGCTGGTGGTGAAATTTATAATAAATGTTAGCAGAACATGGTTACTCGTCACTATTTCTGGATACAATTCATAACTTGGATGGAAAGGGTCCACATACAAAGTGATCTGGGAGCACTAGCTGTCATGATTTCCAGGTAAGGATGGAAAAGAGTGACTTAACTGTTAAAATTCAAGGTATGACTTGTGCATGTGGGCGATGAGGGGAGCAGGCACATTATAAATCAGAGAAAGTTTGGCCTCTAGGTAAATCCAATTTCCCTTTGGATATCTATTGCTCCAGTTCAACCCTTGATTTTTTTCCCCAGGGGCTAAGGTGTGCTTTGAGAATTTCCTTGGGAGTTTGGTACTTTTCTGCCTTTCCCTCCTGCAGCCTTTCTATCCCTTTGTATCTCCACTGTGACAGGCCTCTCCATATACATGCACAGCATGGTACTGTGGGGGATATATATAGTGTGAGGGCAAACGAGTTCAGATGAAATTGTCGCTGACTCGGATATTTCTTCTTCTAGCAGAAGAGGGAGGCACTGAGGATTTAAATAGGTGTGGCTTGCTCTCCTCCTTCCGCCTGCCTCTTCCCTCTGACTTTTCCCTTCCCCTTGCCCAGCTCCAGGCCACACCCATTAAAGGCATGCCCATTCATAAGTCTCTCATTACGAGGAAGCTGCCCGGGTCCCTGTATCTTGGTACTTTTCCATTCTGTCTTTGCCCTTTGCCAAGGTGTCAGCAGAAGGGATTCTGAGAAAGAAAAGATTGTCATTGTCTCAAGAAAGGAGAAAAGGTAAAATGTGACAGATTCCCCAAAGAGCTCCTTTGATTTCGGATGAGGGTAAGGAGATGTTTTTTTTCCCTCCTCGGAACTGCATGAAACAGTTGAAAAAAACATGCAACTAAACTTCCCATCCTCGGAAGACGACTTTAAAATAGGCCATTAGACAAAAGTAAGCTAAGAGCCAATTTAGTGCTAAATATACCCATTCTTATAAAATCTGCTATTTTTGAGTTAAATGTTGCGGAAATTACCGAATTTGCATTTAATTATTTTAATAGATCTTGTTTACAGATGACTAGGCAAAAATGAGGGAAAAAAAAAGTCCCCCAAACTAATTCACTTTCACTGCTCAGGTTGTAACTGTGTCTAAAATAGGAAAACATACTCAGAATATTTTCTCAAAGCCAGAGAGAAAGCCAACTTTAATTTCATTTTGTCTCAGTGTCAACAACACCACACATGCCCTTTTCCCTATTAAATGAGATCCGTACTTTTGAAATTGGGGATGAAATATATTTGCCCTGGTGAAGGACTTTTCTGGACCTGTCTTCTAATTGGCTTGCAGACTTTGCTTTGGGTGTAATAAGAAGTAATATTTTGTGTAATCAACAATGCCAGGGTCAACAGTATGACTGGGGTTGATTCTCAGTTTTGCTCCCTAATAGCTGTGTATCCTTGGCTAAGTCACTTAATGTCTCTGTGTCCTGGTTTCCTCTTCTAAAATAGATATTAATTTAGCTGTGTAACAGTGCCAGAAATATTAACAATAGCATATGTAAAGCAGCTAGTATAGTGCCTGGCATGTAGTAAGTGCTCAGAAATACATATTCCTTCTTTATCCTTGCCTCCTTCTCTCTTTAGATGTGATTAGATCCCCCCCCCCACTTGACAGAGCAAACTTGCTAGGTTCAGTGGCTTGTCGAATACTTCCTGGGCCCCAGGGATAACTGTGAGAGGGAAGAGCAGAATTTTCTGAGCAGTTATTGTTTGTGGCCATACTTGCAAGCACCTTATATTTGGAACATGTTTCTCAGGAGACTGGCAGGCATCAACTTAAAATGTTTTCCACTCATATTTCTACTTTGGAGACCATCTAACCTGTTAGCTTACAATTTGTCTTTGTGCTATCAAAATAAACTGAGGATACTGGGAAGTGTTCAGCTTCACTGTTTCATTTCTGCATTGGTTGATCCCCTACATTCTACAGAGGCTACATGTCTTAATTAAATGGGGGGATGGGACAATGGGTGAAAAAGGCAAATTACAGTTTCTCAAATATGAGTATGGCTACCTCATTGGTCTAGGGAAGGAAAACCAAAAAAGAAAGTGATGGGGGCTGCCATCATCCTCTGTAGGACTGTTCCAGCTTGTCTGGACTTTTGGCAATATTCTCCATGTATCAAGGCAAAGGACTGTGGTCCAGGCAGTCCTTATTTACAGAGCCCTAGCCTTGGGGTCACAAATGTGATAGAGTATAACATTCATTACACAAACAGCTTGACCATTATACCCATAAAGGCAGGAGCTGGTGATGGTCTTTTCTGACAACTGTATTTCCAGCATTCAACATACTATTTGACACCTAGGAAATACTCAATAAATAGTGAGTGGTTTTATACTGCTAGACAATAAACTCTAGCACAGTGGTTCTTAAACTTGAGTGGGCATCAGAACCCCCTGGAGGGCTTGTGAAAACACAGGTCACTGAGCCATACAGGGAGAATTTCTGATTCATAAGGTCTGAGATAGGGGCCTGAGAATTTACATCCCTAATGAAACACTGATGCTACTGGCCCAGGGACCACATTTTGAGAACCACTGCTCAGGTGGTTGAGAGTAAAAGCTTTGGGGTCAGGAACACTTGTGTTTGAATCCCCACTCCACTAGGCATTAGCTGGGTAACTTTGAGCAAGTCACTTAACTTCTCTGAGCCTCAGTTTCCATATCTATACAATGGAAAAAATAACACATGGGTCTTAGGGTGGTTGCGAGGATTAAATGAGAAACTGCACTTAAAATTAGTGCAGGTCCAGTTCATAGTAGACATTCAATCAATGGAAACCAATTGGATTACACACTGAGCACCTACTACATGTAAGTGCTTGAGTTACACAATGGGGAATGCAGAGACAAACAGACATGGTCCCAGCCATCAAGAAGCTTATAGATGATTGAAGGAAGAAAATGGTTAAACCTATAATTATCTACCAATGCTGCAAGTGACAGATGTAGGCTTCTATGGGAGCACAGAGAAAGACACCCAGCCCAGCTGGGACTGGGGGTTCAGAGGAGGATCCCTGCTCAAAGCTGACACTCAGGCTGAATTGTAGGAAATGTAGAGAATGTGGGAAAGGTTGTTCCAGGCAGAGACAATGTTTGGGTTGAGTTGGAATCACCCATTTGGTATTTTTGTATTGAATAGATACCCAAAGGCCTTTCACGATGCTTGAATCTGATTCCTTGGGGTCAAGGCAAGTCCTTTCTTGGAAGTTTAATTTACTGAACCCTTATCAGGTACAGAACCCTTTCATCTGCCCGGTTTTACCAACTCTTTGACTTTCTGACATTCTATGCAGACTCCAAGCTTGTTCTCAACCCTGGCTTTTGCACATGCTGTTCCTTCTATCTAGAACCCTCTTCCACCAGACCTTCTCATGGATGACTCTCTCCCTGCATGTCACTGGCACAGAGGGGCCTTTCTTGACAGCTGTCTGAAAGTAACCCCTCTATCTCTTCACTATATTCTTATCCTACTTTATTTTTCCCCAAGGCTCATATCATTCTCTGAAATTATGTATATGTTTTCTCATGTATATTCTGTCTGTCTCACTAGAAGTTTGGCTTCATAAAGACAGGGACTGTGTTTGTTTTATACCCTAAATGCTTAGTGCTAAGTGCTCGAGAAGTATGTGTTGAATGAATATGAAAAATTAAAACAATGGATGAGTGAGTGAATACCTGTAGAGAGTCCTACAATGGTCCTTAGAGATTGTCTTTTTTATGTTACATTGGGAGAAACTAAGACCCAGGGAGTGGAAGAATATTGCCCAACACCACACGGTAAGTTGGTGTTAGGTCTGGCCTTGAACCTAGAACCCTTGAGTCCTAGAACAGTGTTCTTATCTCTTCCAGCCCAGACAGCAAGCAAGCACTTTATGGGATGGGCCACCGGATGGTGGAAAGTCGTACATTATGATGGCATTGTCTGGTCATATAGTCTTCAGGGGCTTTGACTTTTGTGGGAGTATCCTTCCTATACAGAGTACAGCTTCATAACAACTAGGGGAGATGGGGTGAGATGGAGTGTTGAAGTGGGTGCAGTAGAATATCATGGTAGACAACAACCAACTTGCCCCTCACCAATGGTGGGAACCTTGTGATTCTCAGAGTCAGAGCGAAGAAGCTGGCAGTGATGGCAGTACATACTAGTTCTAGTCCCAGTGTTAGTATATAGTTCTAATGATAACTGCAGTCAGCATTAATGAGTGCTTGTTGTGTGTCAACCCCTGTGCTTAGTGCTTTACATAAAGAATCTTTTCAACAACCTGTGGATTAAGTACTACTGTTAGTATCTTATTGCACAAAAGAAAATGAGGCCCAGAGAATGGAGGTCCCCTGTCCAAGGTTGTGAACAAGGATTGGCTAACTCCAGAGCATGTGCTTTTTGTTTTTTTAAAGGTTTTATTTATTTATTTTTTTAGAGAGAGAGGGGAAGAGAAGGAGAAAGAGAAGGAGAGAAACATTGATCGGTTACCTCTTGCACATACCCCAGTGGGGCACCAGACTGCATCCCAAGCATGCACCCTGACTGGGAATCAAACTGGCAACCTTTCACTTTGCAGGATGATGCTCAACCAGTTTAGCTACGCTAGTCAGGGCTGAAGCATGTGATCTTAATGTTGATGCTGAAGAGGCATAAAACCTGGGCTCAAATCCTGACTGTGACACAGGAGCTGTGTGATCTTGGGCAAGTGACAACCTCTCTGGACCTGGGTTTCCCCATCTGTAGAAACGCAGTAAAAATACACTTCCAGTTCAGATTGTTGTTTGAATTAGACATGATATATATGAAGTGCCAGATGAATCCCTGGTGCATAATTGGCACCTATAACTGCCAGCTCTTAAATAATGACTGTCACTCTTTTCCTTAACTAATTCAGGATTAGCTGTTCTGTCTTGCCATTTACCTATTACAGTTCCAGTAAACCAAGGGGTCACTGTTTCCCTCTTACTTGCTGACCCTGTGCCTTCAGCGTCCTGAATTTTGGAATCCTGTTATCTGCAAGTGAGAAGGGGCTTTTCTCTTTGTGGAGCAAAGGGGCCACTTTGTGGTGCAGAGAGAGTGACATCTGGAATTACACCAGAGTCTTGACTGGTTTCTGGAGGATGCATAGGACAGGATGTCCAGATTCTCTATAAGGACCTGCTGCAGGTTCCCGTTCCCCCCGTGCCTGTGGAATTTGCTGCCTGGGGAACCGAGCTGAGCACTGGGCCAGCTGGAATTGCAAGAGGCTGGGTTGTTCTGGAGCCAGACAGATGCCTGGCTCTGCTCCTTCCAGACACTGTGATGTTCCCTTTGCCTCTCTGAGCTTTGGTTTCTTCATCTAAAAAATGGGATAGCTGTGAAGAGTAAATGAAGGAACAAGTAGTTAGCAAAAAGAAGCTGTTATATATATGTAAGGGACTGATGTGCAAGTTGCTGCATTTATTTAACAAATATTCATTGAGTGCATACTTAGTGTCTATAGGCACAGTTCTAGACTCAGTGTTAGCAAGTTGGGGCCCACAGGTCAACTCCAGCTGCTGCCTATTTTTGTAAGTAAAGCATTACCGGGATCACACCCACATCTGTTCATTTATGTATCATCTATGGCTGATTTGGTGCTACAAGGGCAGAGTTTAGTTGTGACAGAGATGATAGGGCCCACAGAGCCTGATCTAGGTAATGATACAGAGAGAGTAAATAAAACACACATATATCTCCTCCTTAATGTAATGGGATGTTCTAGAAGAGGAGAGATAGATAATAAACTGAATGCATAACCAACTTTTAAATATATTCGGAGGTGGTAAGAACAATGGAGAAAAATAAAAATGGATAGGTGACAGGGTCTGCGGAGGAGGGAAGAGAGCTATGATTTTGAGTAGGCTGGCTGGAGCCAGCTTCCCTGAGAAGGTGGCATTTTAGCCCTGACTTGAAGGAGGTGAAGGAATGAGCAAGATATCTGGGGGAAGAGTGCTCTAGGTTGAGGGAATGACAAGCGCAAAGGCCCTGAGGCAGGACCGTGCATGGTGCATCTCAAAAACAGTGAGGAGTTTGATATGGCTGGAGCAGAATGGTTAGGGGGAGAGGAGTGGGGAGAAGCAGAAGACTGAGAATACTCAACTTGGATGGGGGCTGTTGTCTTGGACTTTGTGTGTTCTGAGGACTCTGCTTTTTCCCCTGAGTGGTCTGGGAGTACTGGGTGGTGTTGAGCCAAGAAGTAACATGATCAGACTTGAACTTTGCAAGTCCCACTCCAGCTACCATATTAGAGCTGGGGCAAAATCCAGGAGATTGGAGAGTGGGTCTCCATATGGACCTCTGATCCTTTCACCCTTGAACATCATTCTTTTGGACACCTAAAGCTGCCAAGAATCTGGACACTCACCAGGCCAGGCCTGGTGTGGTTCAACAGGAAGCAGGGACACATGGTCATTTAAAGGATGGCTGCTGGTAAGCTCCTGGTGGTGTCCTTTTGTGGCAATGTGAGCTCAGTGTCCCCAGAGCTGAGTAAGAGAACTCAGAAATGCAGATTTTGATGTCAAATCTTTCAGCTCTTAATGTTTGCTAGTAAATCAACTTGGCTTTTTAAACACCATGCACAACAAAATGTATCTGCTGTACCTTTCCAGCACAAAACCAAAAACTAAATACTTCCAATTTTACTGGGTCTCCATGAAGATTCGTGAGGATTTGGGTGTAGGCCTGTTTCCTCACCCCGCAAAGTGGACCATTTGGGACCTGGCATTAGTAAATCATTGCTTCTAATAATGTGCCCCAGCCAGAACACAGATAGGACTGTGTGGGGTGGTGTGTCATGTGAGCTGGTGTGACATGAGGCACCAGGACTAGGGTCTGAAGTTCCCCTTTTTGGTTTCTGCTTCCTTGTGGATGTAACTTGCACAGCAGTGATGGATGCTTGTCCAGCTCATCCATCTTCCAGGCTTGGCCCTGTGCTCAGGACTGTCCAAGAGACTGAGAGGGTGCAGCCTTGCTCTTGCCCTCCCAAAGTTCCCTGAGGAGAAAGGATAGCACAATTTTCCTTAAAAACAGGGAAATACTAGCTAGTGCTGGCTGCAAACTGGAGCCCTCAGATGGAGCTGGCCAACAGTCATGTTTTGTTTGGTCTGCACAATTTTATATATCTGTATAACACTTTTAAACTAGTTTCTGGCTTTTGAAAAATCAAAAGATTTTACAGTAAATTCCTGATTTGGGCTTCTCTTAGAACATCAGGAGAACCTGGCCCCATCAGGCCTCAATTCCTGCATGGATGATCTAGTGATGCTGTGAATGGCTCCCTCCTTCAGGTGGGGTGTGTTCCCCCAGCTCACCCCTCGTTCAGGTCTACTTTACTCACTTAAGTTCCCTGCCTGTCCCTGTTCTTCCACAGGCTTTTGATTTCGAATCTCTTGAAGTTGGGACTACAGACCTGAGTGAGGCTTACCTGGGACTGTGTCCTATCTGCAAGAACTTCCATACTTGTCCCCAGGACTCAGAACCTCATGTGTGTTCAATGACCAATTGTGATCCCTAAACACCTAGACCAGTGCTCCAGGCTCAACTTCTAGGACAGAGCTCCCTACAGAAGGAATTGTAGGCAGGTAAGGGGCTGCTACTTTGGCAGAATTCTCTCCTCCCTGGTGTGTCCCAAAGTAGAGTTTCTTTACCTCTCCTAGGTCCCCCTGTCATCACATGGTGGCCAAGGTGCTTCACTTCTCTGAGTGTGACCATGGGAGCCATTGCTGCTCCTCTGAAATACTGAGGGGCAAGAGAGAGGACAGATTTTCCCTCCATCCCATCTGATGCCCCAGTGTAGCTCTTGGGCAAGTTGATCATATGGCCAAGTCAGGGTCATGGCTGGACCTTGGGAAACATTTCATCTATGATATTGTAATTGATTTTCCTCCTTTTGTCTTCCCTGCTGACCCCTCCTCCTTCTTCCCTTTTTCTCTGCTGCTGTGATGCTTCACTGATTCCCCTTGACATTTGGGGAGAATTCACTCCCCATGACTTGTTTTGGCCCTGCTAACCCCCAATCAATATGTGGCATTCAGTACAATTAGTGTTCAGGGAAAAATGATTATTATTCTTCCTGGGTCAAAAGTCATCTTAATTTAAAGGATGAATTGCTAAGTCAACTTCCAGACATTTCATTCTTAAAGGAGACAGGTCATGGGTTGACAGAGGGAGGTAACCATTCCTGATAGTCTATTCATATAGCAGTACCCTTTTAATCATTTCTTATTTCTACTTTTATTGAGGGCTTACAACATGCAAGTCTCTTTGACTACATTATCTCTAGGGAAACTGAGGCAAGGAGCTTGCATGGCTTATCCAAGGTCATATAACTCATTGGTGGCAGAGCTTGGATGGGAACTCAGGTGTGTAAGACTCCAAAGCCCACACTATACATTGAGGAAGATGTCCCCTGGGACCTCCATTCCTCTGCCTTTCATCCTTGTCCTTCCCCTGGGTCAGGCTGAAAGCCCATTTTGCAAAGCTCTTCTCCTGGTATGAGTTTGATGATTTATCTTTTTCCTTCAAACCTGATTTATAGAGTTTTGGTTCTTCATAGGGGGATGTGATAATGTTTCTGGGATGAATTATTGCACATTCAAGGTCACAGAGTATCCTTAATGTATCATGAACAGATGAGTAGGAAGTAAGAGCTGATGGGAAGGAAGCCAAGGATGCATCTGCAGAGCAAGAAGAGTCTTAGGTGAGAATCAGATCTGCTCTTGAATATTATAACTCAGTCTTCTCAGCCTTCTCAGTCTGTGGGAAAGATGGAGACACAGGCGCAGGGATTGCCCACATTCCAGCTCTTGTCATCATCACACACACAGGACTTATGCCCATGTGACATTTTCTTCTGTTATGTCTGAGGATTCCTGTGGCAGGTTCGTTGTGTCTTTGCTTTGGCCCAGCTGCCTTCATTTCACAATTTCCACCATGTTTGTTCTACTTCAGCCTCTTTGTCAGTGTTTGCAGCTTGAGAAGTTCTTGAAGGTGCTTCCTGGTGTTGGTGCCTGTGTGTCACCAACCCATGGGCTCTGTCTCACCATGTTCACAAAAGTTTCAACTCCAAAGTTTCCAGAGCAGTGAGAAGTCATTTATTTCCAACTCTGAGATAGACTCTACTCTCCAAGCTCCAAAGCCATCCCGATTGACCTGACCGGTGTGGCTCATTTGGTTGGACATCATCCCGCAAAATGAAAGGTAGCCAGTTCAATTCCCAGTCAGGGCACATGCCTAGGTTGTGGGTTCAGTCCCCAGTCAGGGCGCATACAAGAGGCAGCCAATCAATGTTTCTCTCGAATCGATCTTTCTCTCACTTTTTTTCTCCCTCCCTTCCCCCACCCTTCGCTCTCAAAAAGAAAAAAAAAAAAAAAAAGCCATTCTGATTGTGCTTTGCACAAAAGTATCTCATGAAAACAGAGCCTTCAGCTCTCCATTTAGCTCCTCGCTGGATTGCTCCAGGGGCCCTGTACCTACTTCTTGCTCCATCCCCACCTCTCTCTTCTAGGATATCAAAGCTGCTTGCTTTCTTCTTCCATTCCCAACCAGTGTCATCAGAGAATGGACTCATGTAAAGCATTATCCTGAGGGAGCAGCTCACTAGTTCTCCATTCTTTTAGGCATGGCCAACTTTCAGTTTGGCTTCAAGGTAGAATATGTTAATATTTAATAGTATGCACTTGGATGGGAATATAAAATAATGCAGCAGCTCTGGGAAAATGGCCTGGCAGTTTCTTAAAAAGTTAAATACAAACTTACTATACGACTTAGCAATTTCAGTCCTAGGAATCTACCCAAGAGAAATGAAAACATATGTTCACACAAAGACATAGTTATGAATATTTATACAAACATTATTTATAATAATGACAAAGTAGAAACAATCCAAATATCTATCAATCAGTGAGTGTATATACAAAATGTGGTATATCCATACAGTGAAATACAATTCAGCAACAAAAAGGAATAAAATACTGATAAGTGCTTAGCATGGGTGATTCTCGAAAACATTATGCTAAATGAAAGAAGCCAGATCTGGGCTACATTTTGTGTGATTTTATTATGAAATATTCAGACAAGGCAATTCTATAGAGACAGAAAATAGATTAGTGGTTGAGGCTGGAGGTGGGAGCAACGATTAACAGCATACAGGCATAAGGGAACTTTTTTGGGATGCCAAACATGTCTAAAATCAGAGAGCAGTAATGACTGAAATTCTATATATTTACTTAAAAAATCACAGAATTGTATACTTATAATAGGTGAATTTATGGTATGTAAGTTATATCTCAATAAAGCTATTTAAAAAATCTCTGTTCCAGACAGACCTTAATTTGAGTTCCCACTCCATTGGTTACTAGTTGTGCCATCTTGGATTACTTAATTGAGCCTCAGTTTTCACATCCATAAAATGGGCATAAATACTACTTCATTAGGTTTTTGTAAGGATGAAAATTGGTTAGAGAGTAAGAAGTGTTCAGCATCAACAAAATATAATAACAATAAAATTAAAACATAAAAATAAACTTTTCTATATTATGTACTTATAGTTATTTTTTATTATTGTTGTCTTTCCTTGATGCTGAGACTTTTTAATATTATTAATGCTAACCAGAAAATAAAAGGACATTGTAAAGTAAGAGGCAGGCAATTGTTTATTTGACATTAATAAGAATAGCTATTTGTGAAACATTAATTCAGGCAGAAGCCCAAATAGTGTTCCAGTTAGGAGGCAAAGGTAAGAGGTATCTGTGAGAAAGGGAAGGAGAACAATTACATCAGTAGAAGGAAGGCATTTCTATTGGTGTAGATAATGTAACATAGTGATATTAGTTCTAAATAACGCTTTCAATTTTCAGTTTGGTAGTCATTGGTCCAGTAGTCATAATACCTGCTTTCTTGTTTTCTTTGCAGACAGTTCTTTGGCTCAGTCCAAAGGGTACAATTGACCCGTTTTAACATTCCGAGTTTTGAGGTATAAAATGTGCAAAGCAGTTCATTTGGGATGGCAGCCCCAGCTCCATTTTAAAATGGTTCTCTTTCTATTATTGTTTAGGTTGACATTTTTGAAATGGACCTTAAGTGTGTACAGCAAAGTGACTGGGTTTCATTTTCTTAGAAAGTGTTTCTGAATGTACAGGGCATATGTAAATGGAAGGTGTCTAAGATTAGAGGTGTCTAATGTAGCATTATCATTATTGCCTGTCCCATTCAGTACCAAGTGGATCTTTTCTGAACTGTGTTTCAGGCCACTAGCCTCCTTCCTCCTTGCTCACCACAACAGGTCTTCCGGCCTCCCTGGGTTCCCGCTTCCTATTTTTGCAAAGGATCTTGTAAGGATGCTTAGAAGGAGGATGGGCAGGGTGTCCCCATGGGGCTTCCTGCTGCCTTCCAATTAGACTAGTTGTAGGGAGATGCTGGAGGAGGGAGGTCTGGGCTCCTGCCAGCAGGGTGGCTGCAAGTCTGGGGAGAGAGAAAATAGAGCACAAAAAGGGAGCTGAACTTTCTCTGCAGCCACTTTCATTTTGGGCATGGCAATTGCTTGTGCTGTCAGGAGGAATCAAGCTCATCTGCTGAGGAGAGCTGCCAGGGGCTGAAATACTCCATCCTTACAGGTTCCCTGGCTCCTCTTGGGCTTACTGAAAACTTGGCACTACCTTGTTTGGGGATGCAGAGCTTCGAGGTTGGGGAATGTTGAACTGAAGATGAGAGCACCACCTCAGACAATTCAATGGCTTTCAAAGTCTTCATCAGTTGCCTTCCAGGACAGCCTTCACTCTTGCATCTTACCCGTTTGACTCCCCTGTGTGCTCTGATCTCCCTGTTTTCATAGGCACTCTTCTCCTTCTGCCTCTTTGCCTTTGTCCCAGCAGCCCTGCACCCCTTCTTTTTGCAAATGAGGAAATTGAACCTGAGGGAGATCAAACAGCTTGTTCAAGGTCATATGGCTAGTAAATGGCAGAGATGGAATTAGAACCTAGATTTCTATGACTCAAGAGCCCAAGATCTTGGCTACTAAGCCTTGTTATATCCCCAGTTTTGATGTGACTTACAGCACATGTTATCACATTAGATCATAATTGTATGCTGGAGCATCTGCTTTCCCTGTGCACAGGTTGCATATTTTTCATCTCTGCATTTTCTAGGCCCAGCAGAGACCCTGACATACAGGAGCAAGGTTGGTGTGTGTTTAAGTTTCTGAGTCAGAACCTGCTTTCATTACTTTCTAACATTATGGATTTGGTGACTCATTTGAGCTTTCTGAGCTTCAGCTTCCCCATTAGGGGATAACTATAGTATTTACCCAGGGGTTTGTGAAGATTTGGTATGGTGATGCATATAAGGTATTGCATGCTACTTAGGTGTGGCAGGCAGGGTTTTGGGGGGAGGGGGGGAGCTTAATCTGTTCATTCTCAGCCCAGGTCTGATGAGGTAAATCTCCAGTTCCAGGAATGATGGTATGGCCCTGGCTGGCCTAGCCATAGTGCTGAATTACTCTGGCCACAGGCATTGGTGCAAAGGTGGACATGTAACTTAGATGAGCCAACCCATGCCTTCCCTGGGACTTTGGCTAGAAATATCAGGAAAGGGCACATTCATCCTTCTGAGATAATGGGTGCTAATGGGTGCATATATACGGTGAGATAGTGTTGCCACCAGGTAGGAAAGCACTTTCCTAATAATAAACTGAGGATAAAGACAACCCAGGGGAAACAGAACCAAGAGAAGGCGAGTGAAAGTGGGAATTCTCATCCTATTGTTAAAGTTTCTAGATCCCAGTCATGCTTGGACTTTTCCAGCCTCATAAACCTGTAAATGCTTTCTCTCCCCACCCACTTTCTTCCTCCCTCTCTTCCTCTCTCTCTCTCTAGCTAGTTAAGTGGGATTTTGTCACTTACAAGTGAAATTTCTGTTTCATGTAGTAGGCATTTTGAAATGGCCAGTCTTGTTTCCATTAAAATGTTCAGTGAGAGAGGGAGTGAATGAACTAATTTATGCTTCTAACATTATCAGAGTTGAACTTTAAATTTAGCAAAGATCAAATAATCAGAGAGGCAAACAAGGTGAAGACAGATAACCAGGTCCAGAACTCACTGGGTGAAAGGTTCATCCATAGAAAGCAGAGTGTTATGGATGAGTATGTATTTTCTTGTCGAGAGCCACAGTGGCATTGGGGAATAATGGTGGCAGGTGAGGCTGATCAGGTAGGTTGGGGTCAGAGCATCATGAACCTAAAATGCCATGAATTCAATTGGAGGATAAATAGTAGATGGTAAATAAAAGGCCAGTAGATCATTTGGGATACTGAATGGAAACAAATGAGAACAGTGGCAGTGGGTTTGAGGCACAAAGATAGTCCTTAATTTTAAATCAGCATAGATCAGACTGGGGAGGGGAGATGATTAGGGGTCTAGTCTTGTTTAGCACAAACCCTACACAAAGTAAATCCTATAAATGTAAGTTTGATTTGATGTTTTAAAGGAACTGAGCTTGTCAGCTGCAGTTTCACAGTATCCAGAATTTCATTCACTTTTCCCATTCATTCATCAGATATTTATGGAGCACTTATCACAGGCTAAGCACTGCACTAGGCACTTGGGATTGAGCTGGTAACAAAGAGAGGGTTTCAAATATCTTAGCATGCATTTTATTTTTATTTATTTCCATTTATTATTATTATTTTTATTGTTGTTCAAGTGCAGTTGTTTCCATTTTCCCACCACCACTTCACCCCACCCACCCCACCCACCCCTACCTCCCACCCTCAATCCTTCCCCACTTTGTCTTTTTCTGTGGGTCCTTTATAGATGTTCCTTGAAGACCCTTTCCCTTCTTACTCTGTTGTCCCCCTCCCCCCTGCCTCCGGTTACTGTCATTTTGTTCTTTGACTCAATGTCTCTGGTTATATTTTTCTGGCTTGCTTGTTTTGTTGATTAGGTTTCACTTATGCACTTTTATGTAATGTAATACATTAGGTGTTGATCAGAGCTAAGAAGAAAAGAAATTTGGGTGGGAGGACAGGGAGTGGGGGAAGAGGTACTATTTAAGGAGGGTGGGAAAAGAATGCTGATAAGGAAGTCTACCTTAAATTCAAGACACATGGGAAGATGTCATTATTTAACTTTGGGGGAAAAATCAATGTAGGAATAAAAAAACAGGTTGGGATGGAGTGAGACTGCTTTCACCATTGAGGAAATCTTGAATCTGAGCCAATCTTTTCTTTCTTTCTTTTTTAAAGCAAGTTATATCCAAACTTTGAAATTTTTTCATGTGTCACAAGGACTCAAATCACAACTGATTATAATGTAAGCAAATATCATTGGGCCTGAGATGGAGAATGACTTCTCCGGGTAGAGTCCACTTTTCAACATTTCTCCTCAGACCTCCCAGGGGCTCTGAGGAGGGTCATTAGAAATGGGGCAAATGAGACTGCTGTCACCGCACCTGTGACAGAGTGTGCCAGGAGTCAGGCTGACCGTCGTGACCTTGCTCCAGAGTTGTTTGTTATTTCCCAGCTTTCCAGGATGCTGCAAATCAAGTCTTTATCTTTTTTCTTCTTTTTTTGAGTTACCAAGTATTGTGGCCACCAGACACCATATACACTTCCAGCCTTGGGGGGCAACCTGACACTGGCCTCTCCTTACTGAGCTTCTCCTCTTGCTCAGGGATGGGGCCATGGGCAGTGGCAGCCTCCAGAGTGGTCTGACACACCTCATTCAGTCATTTTAAAAAATCAGAATGTTTGATGACTTTAAAAAAACCCCCAATTTTGTGGAGGTATAATTTACATTCACCCATTTTAAGTAAATAATTCAGAGATAGTCAGTAAATTTAGTGAGTTGTGCAGCTATGACCACTATCCAGTTGTAGAATGTGTGCATCAATCCAGTAAAATCTTTATTCT
Organism: Anoura caudifer; assembly: GCA_004027475.1. Classification (NCBI taxonomy): domain Eukaryota; kingdom Metazoa; phylum Chordata; class Mammalia; order Chiroptera; family Phyllostomidae; genus Anoura; species Anoura caudifer. The sequence continues at coordinate 27,404 of PVKU01010023.1, read as the reverse complement.
TGTTCTCATTTCTAACCCAAGACAATTAGTAATCTATTTTCCTTTTTTATGAATTTGCCTAATCTGACTATTTAATATCAATGGAATCATGCAATGTGTGGCCTTGTGTGGCTGGCTTCTTTCGCTTAGTGTATTGTTTTTGAGGTTCATCTATGCTGTAGCAGGTATCAATACTTCATTTCTCTTTATCGATGAATAACATTTCATTGCATGGAGAGACCACTTCAGTTATCCATTGGTGGACATTTGGTCTCATTTTTTGGGGGGAGGTGGGGAGGAAGATTATAAATGATGCTGCTGTAAATATTCTCGTGTAAGGGTTTGTGTGGATGTAAGTTTTCTCTTGTCCTGGGTGGAAATAGGGAAAGGGAATTGTTGGGTCATATAGTAGGTTATATTTAAGTTTTCAAGAAACAGACGGCTTGGTTTCTAAGCCATGTTAAAAAGTCCTCCCAGCCACATTAAAAGGGCAGTGTCTGAGTGTCCTTTGTGACCTTGGATTCTCTCAGCATGTGACTGCCACTGAACTTGCAATGGCATTTTCAGGACCTTCCATGCCCCTTCCCCATGTTTGCTTGAGCTTCCTACCCCCCACCCGGTAGCCCCTCCAAGCATCCCCTTGCTGCCCCAGCCAACCCAGAGGCAGAGGGAACGCAAAGATGGCTCTGGCTGTCTGAACTCAGCTGTTTCTCCAGATCAGACTGGTGCAGTTCTGTAAAACCAGCTGCAATGTTTCCCTGCTGAAAAGGCCTTTTCATGCAAGAAACAAAAAAGAAAGATGAATATTATACTAGAAAGGTGAACCTCGGTAGCTGGTATGAAAAATGTACAATGTTTCCTCCTTGTTGCTCTGGGGGGAATCAGTTATGTTAGAGAAGCAGTCTTTTTTCAGCCTTAGCTACTGCTTGGATCTATTTTAACATCCAAAAGCACAGATGGGGGACCCGAACCTTTGGCAAGAATCTAAGGTTGCTGGAGATGGTGTCCTGATAGCGTGTCAGGTCAATGAGGCCTGTCAGCTAGCCAAGGAGCTTGTGATAAAGAGAGGGTGCTAATGAGACTAAAGGTGATAACAAAATATTCAAAATTGGGTTCCCAAGATTTAACTGTACCTCAGGCTATGAGTTCAGGAGTATAAGAGAGGCACCGCCTTTGCTTGTTAGGAGGCGATGTCAGGCATCAGACTGCCGGAGTTCAAATCCTAGTTATAGAAGATCATTGGATAATTTATTTCACTTTTCTGTGCTTTGGTTTTCTCATCTGTATAATGGGACTGAAAATAATACCTCCCTGTTTTGAGGGTTAGTTGAGATAATTTATGCAAAACACTTAAAACAGTGGTGGATATATAGTAAGATAATAGTAAACATTTACTATCATTACTGCTACTTCTAAACTTATGTTTTATAACTAAGGTAATTTTCTCTTTTGATTTTCTGTTCTACCAGGTGGGTAAAATTGAGTTTTGGTCTATTCTAAGTAATCTCAGGCAATTCAGTTTTGCCTGTCTGCAAAGATTTTGATTCTGTAAATGGCTTGTATCTTAAGCAGGTTGGGAGAGTAGAATTAATCACTGGCTGGTCTTCAGTTATCATCTGTCCAGGCTGATGTCTACGAGGTCCACTTAATCACATATTGCAGGTTTAGGAACTGAAGCTCACAGAGATTAGAAAACTTGCCTAAACATATACAGCTAAGAAATGGGCCTGATATTCAAAACCATGTCTGTCTGACTTCAGGGCCCTTGCTCTTCACCATTTGTCTTCTAAAAATGACGGCAAAGACCTCTCCACCTTAAGTCCAGGTAGTCACCCATTGAAAAACAAAGCAACAAAAGGTTTTTTGGTTTTGTTTGTTTGTTTGTTTTTGAGGAGTGGACAATATGATTGCCCATGACTGGGCAGAGAAAGGCCCAAGGATTTACATGAATCAAATGCCAAATAAAACATTTTGCTAAGTTTGGAAAACAATCTGGGGTTTTGGTTAACAAGATATGTTTAATGCATAATTGTGAAATTGAAGGAAGCTGGGAGGGGAGAAGGAAAAAAGTGATATAAAGGGAAGAAAGCAAGAAAAAAAGAAAGGAATGTGAGAGGGGAAGAAGAAAGGAAGGAGGGAGGGGGAATGGGAAGGAAGAAAGAAAGGTTTTAGTTTTCATTTATGAGGTACACTTTTGAAATATATTAAATTGGTGGGACTTCAAAATATGTGTTCCAGGGCCACACCCCACACCCGCTGAGTTGGAATTCCTGGGGGCTACTGTTGGGCAAATAAATACAGGAGATTCTAAATAGTACCTCTCATTGAGAACTGAGTTAATAGGTTTTCTCTTTGGTTGGTTGTTGTTAAGTATTGGATAAATTTAGGATCGAGGCTTAGCAAATCATTTGTTTAGGGTCTGGGTCTGGGTAGGTCGTGGCTCTGTCTTTTACTTGGACGTTTCCTAGTTACCTCCTTGTTGGGACAAGTTTCACACTGATGACCTTCAGAGGCCATTAAAGGGTGTCCCCTGGGTCATGGCTCCAGGTTACTTTTGTGAGGGTCAAGGAATGTGTGCACTGAACATTTTCCCTTTAACCAAACCCTGTGCTTCTTGGCCCAAGGGTCATTTTACACTTTATGGTGTTTAAACTCCCTGATGGTAGAATAACACATTTGAATACACCTTCCTGATTTTCAGGTCTAAATTGATCTAAACCAAAAATGTGTTCACTAGTCGTAGAGATGATGGCTCTGGTAGTTCCCAAGGGACCAATAATACAGCAGCTGCTGTGTGTTTGGGTCAGGGGGCTCTCACAGCCTGTTTGGGTTAGGGTGAGGATTAGGGTTTGGGTTACGGCAGTTGTTAAGGCAGATGTGTTTGTCCAGGCAGTACTCGTCCTGATCAAGCCTGAATGTTGCCTGATCCAAGTTCCCCATCACCCGGAGTGGAGGATGGTTATCCTGCTTGGTAGCACATATCTCAATTAATTGGCTTCCTTTGTCAGGATTTGTAGGTGTCACCCATTGGACAGGAGTAGACATTGAAGCCCTGGGAAAATTGTCACACCTGAGAGACTCATTACTGTGTCCAATGCAAAGGAATTTGGGCAGGAAGGTCAGAGTTAATGTGTTTAATATTCAGTTGCTAGAGGGACCCAGCCAAGGAATTGAGACTGTCCTGAAAATTACTGGCTCATTTGTTTGCATTCTCTGGCTGTGTTTTTTGGAACTCATAGTGGAGGGAGGGCTGAATACAATGGAAACTGGAAAGAGGCCCAGGTCAGCATCTGAGGAGGAAAAAATTTTGTGGCTATAGTCAAGAGGTCATTTAATCTGACTCCAAGTCAGTGTAAGCCTTTGCCCTAAAGTGCCTAGCAGTTTTCCTCACTCCTCCCTTCCCTTCCTCCCTCCCTCCCTTCCTTTCTTCCTCAAACACTTATGGAGAACCTGCTGTACGCCTGGATTTTTGCCTGGAAAAATTGGGGAGGTTACCTGCATTGGTTAAAATATTCCTAGAAATAAATGACTGTTTTTCCCAGAGCACAGAGACTTAATTTAGCAAAATCATAATATGGAGGTCTCCTGCATTCCCAATTGTCTTCTTAAATTACAATTTTTACTTTGAGGACGTTAAAAATGATACAAAGAACTAGGTAACAATCGTCCAGCTTTTCACCACCCAGAATCAACAGTTGTTAACTTTGGGTCATATTTCTTCAGACATATTTCTGGCATTAGAACAAATATATGATAGATGATGTTGAAATTGCCCCTTTTCTTGTGCCATCTACATCCCATCCTCTCCCAACCAGGCCATTAGAGTCATGAATTTTGTGTGTTTCTTTTTTATACCTTATCCTAATAGTTTTTAACTATAAATGTTTCAAAATTATTCATTGTTAATTATGGTAAAATTTGCATAATAAAACTTACCATTTTATCATTTTTAAGTGCACGGTTCTGTGTGGCATGGAGTACCCTTACATCATTGTGCAACCATCACCACCATTTATCTTCAGAACTCTTTTTAACTTGCAAAACTGGAACTCTGTCCCCATTAAATACTAACTCTGCATTCCCTCTCTCCCGCTGCCCTTTAGAACCATTACTCTACTTTCTAGCTCTATGAATTCTAGCGTGGTGAAGTACCTCATATAAGTGGAATCATACAGCATTTGTCCTTTTGTGAGAGATTTATTTCACATAGTGTAACATCTTAAAAGTTCATCCATGTAGCATGGGTCAGAATTTTCTTCCTTTTTAAGGCTAGATAGTATTTCATTGTATGGATAAACCACATTTTGTGTATCCATTCATCCATCTGTTCATGAATTCTTGGGCTGTTTCTATCTTTTATTGTTAATAACATGCCTATGAACCTGGGTATACAAGTATTTGTTTGAGTCTCTGCTTTAATTTTTGGGGGTATATACCCAGAAGTGGAATTGCTGGATCATATGGTCATTCTATGGTGAATTTTTTGAGGAACTACCTTAGTGTTTTTCAAAGGGGCTGTATTTTTTACACTCCCATTAGCCATGTACAAGGGTTCTAATTTCTCCACAGCCTCACCCAATCTTATTTTTTGTTCATTTCTTCCTCTCTTGTTTTTATAGTATCCATCTTAATGGGTATGGCATCTTGTTGTGGTTTTTGTTTGCATTTCCCTGATGATCGGTGATTCTGAGCATTTTTTGTATACTTATTGCCTATTTGTATATCTTCCTTGGAGAAATGTGTATTTGTATTCAACTCCTTTGCCTGTTTTTTAATTTGGTTGCTCACTTTTTTGTTGTTGTGTTTTAGGAGTTTTTTATATATCCTGGTAATTAACCCCTTATCAAATATATGGTTTCAAAATATTTTTCTCTTATTCTTTGGTTGCCCTTTTACTTTGTTGAAGTGTTGTTTGATATACCAAAGTTTCTGATTTATACACAGTCCAATATATTTTCTTTTCTTGGACTGTGCTTTTGGTGTCATATCCAAGAAATCTTTGACAAACCCAGTGTCAAATCAAATGTCAAACTTTTCTCCTATGTTGTTATCTAAGAGTCTTATAGTCTTAGCTCTTACATATATGTGCCTTTTTTACTTTTACATATAGATTTATATTTCAACAAACAATATGTAGTATTTTTATATGTTTTAATTTATGTGCATTTTAATATAGTTTACATTTCATTCTACATCTTGCTTTTTTTTTTGCCAGCTGTCAACATTTTGCTCTGGGGCTTTACATATGTTGCTGTTTAGGTAGGTATTACATCTAGCTCCATCCATCTAGTCCTATATCTATCTATCTAATCTTCCTTTTCCTTTTCTGCCATCCCAGTCACCATTATCATCACCATAATCTTCATCAGTGTATTTTGCTACTTATTCATTATGTCTTTCTGGCTGGCTGTCTATTTTACACCTGTCCTATTTCAATCATTCACTTCTTCACTCATTTTTCTTGCCTTGTTCACATAGTAGGGGTAACACTCAAATATTTAATAGCCCCTACATCCCAGATTCCAAATAATAAAATCTTTAGTCTAATCCTAATAGCCCAATCAGACTAAATTTGGCCCTGAATAGCTGATAAATATGTCAGTCTGGTTCACACTAGCTTACCAATAGCCCTGCTTGTAGACACTTTTGTTTGGACGCTATACTAGCAATCTCTTCCAATGCTGACATTTTTATGAACAAAATCTTCTGACTTTCTTTTTTAAGAATACCCTCTTCTTTAAATACTGACATTACTTCCTAATCTCTGCTTGTAGAAACCTAAGCCATCTTTTAGGCCAAATGCTAATACACTTCCTGCATGGGTAACTCTAGGAACTCCAAGACAAATTCTTGTTTTGATTCTCTACTCCATCTTATTATTGGAGTTATATCTGTGGTATTTTCCAGGGTTGAATGTTCTAGGGACTCTAAGTTTCCTGAATCTGGGACTGTACCTTAGTTACTCATCTATCTGACCTTATTTTGTATCAACTCTTCCATAATCATGTATCCCAGCTTGTCCCTGGGAAACTCCACAAACCCTTGTGAGGTTGACAATGAATTAATGGTAGAATCTACTTGGCTTTGAATATTAGGAGTATGTTTGGGGATAACATGTAAATGCCAAATTCTTCAGTTCTCATTCATTGGAACTTTTCAAGGTAGTCCTAGCTATAATGATCCTTGACTCTAAGCAAGCTTTTCAAAGCACCATGGTTTATGGTGTGGCAGAATGTCATTGCTGAAGGTCTCAGGAAGGAGCTGAAATTTCAGATGGGAAAAGTGCTTTGAGAAGGTGGAGCAGAGACATTGTTCGAGAGCAAGGTGGTGTGGAGCAGTGAACAGAGCACTGGCTTTGGAGCTAGATACAAACCTCTCTGAGCCTGTTCCTAGAAAAGAGTCTTAGAAATTGTGCATTTTGAACCCAGTCATTCCTGGCACATGGTAAGCACTCAGTAAATATTTGCTGAGCATGTGAATGGAGCCAGAAAGCCCTGTGTTACAATCCTGGCTCTGATCCTGCTGCCACCTGTGAGATTTTGGACACGTTTCTTGTTTTTAAATTGTTGCTCAAGTACAGTTGTCTACAATGAGATACCACTTCACATTGGTCAGAATGGCTATCATAAACAAATCAACAAACAGCAAGTGCTGGCAAGGTTGTGGAGAAAAGAGAACCCTACACCATTGGTGGGAATACAGACTGGTTCAGCCACTGTGGAAAACAGTATGGAATTTCCTCAAAAAACTAAAGACGGAATTGCCTTTTGACCCAGCAATTCCACTGCTGGGATTATATCCTAAGAATTCTGAAACACCAATTCAAAAGAACCTATGGACACATTTCTTATCTGAAATGAATCTCAGTTCCCCTGTCTGAAAAATGGTGACAATAATGTGTACTCTTCAGTGTTGTTGGACAAAGGAGATTTCATAGATGTATAGTGCTTAACACAACCACTGTCATATAGTGTACTTGTAATGAATACATTGCACTTATTGTAGGGCTCTTATGGAGATTAGGGACAAACACCTAGGAGACACATGTATATGCATTTGTTCCAATGCTATTTTAGTTGTGTGATATTGGGAAGGTTTTTGTTGTTTATTTGTTTTTAAACACTCTGTTTCAGGTTCTGCATCTATAAAGTGGGTAGGCATTAAAACGATAGGCTCCTTTTGATACCTACTAAGAGATGGTGTAATGGGCCAGATGGTGGCTCCCAAGATGCTATAGCCAAGTCCTAATTTCCGGAACCTGTGAATCTGACCTTATTTGGAAGAAAAGCGTTTTGCAGATGTAATAAAGTTAAGGTTCTTGAGACAAGGGGATGATCCCAGAGTATCTGCATGAGCCCCAAATCCAGTGGCAAGTATCCTTGTAAAGGACACTCAGAGGAGGCAATGTGAGCATGGTGGCTGAGACCTAGAGCCACAGAAGCTGGAAGAGGCAGGAACAGATCCTCCCCTAGAGCCTTTAGAGGGAGAATGGCCTCTTGATTTCAGACTTCTGGCCTTCAGGACTATGAGGAAATATATTTCTATTGTTTTAAGCCACCAAGTTTTGGGTGATTTGTTACAGCAGCAATGGGAAACTAATACAGACAGTTTCTGCATGAAGTTCTGGTTATACAAGAACCTTTTGCACATTGTAGGTGCTTACTGAAATACCCTTAAGAAGCCCACAGTCTAGGGCTGGGAGGTGACACATAAACCAACAATTACACAATGGAGTAGGTGAAGTTGTGACAGGGAAGCACAGAAAGGGCAGGTAACCCAGCAGGGAGGGAGGTGTGTAGGTGTTACCAGGAATATTTCCTGAAGCTTATCTAAGCTGTGCCCCAGAGATCAAGGAGGAGTTATTTGAACAAGGAAGCAGGGTGAGCATTTCATTAGAGAGAGCCGCACACGGAGGCATGAGACAGCAAGAGCAGGCAGTTATTCTTGTCTTCCTTACTTTTGGGAAGGTCACATAACCATCTAGAGTGATGCTTCTCAAACATTAAGGTGCACAGGGCTCACCTGGGGGATCTTGTTAAAATGCAGATTCTCATTCAGTGAGTCTGGGGGATTCCAGAGATTCTGCCTTTTTTATATAAGCTCTTAAAAGATTCTGATGCTGCTGGTCTGTGGACCACACATTGAGGAGCAAGGCCTGAGTATCCTGAATTTTACAGTACTTTCCCTCCTTCCTTTCCACTTTTGAGCCTCCCCCGGAGATAGCCAAGGCCTAGATTTGCAGCTTCGAAACCAGAAGCTTGAAGAGGGGAGGTGCCATCGCCAAAGTCACACAGCCTCAAATGATATCTTTGATTTTAGATCTTAAGTTTTCTGACTTTGAAGACAGGTGCTCTTTTCAATAACTCATCCTGCACTTTATTATGACTTGCAAACATGGGCTCAATTTTGATTTTTTTGGACCCAGTCTGAGAGTGTTTTACTGTTAATAGATTGTTTAATCCTCTTTCCACTTATAGATGTCTCATGCATGTTTATTATTAATTGCCTTTATATTTTGGTGATGTTCTTGTGCTTTGCACATTCTTGCAATTTCCTTTCCCTCTCGTATCTTTTGCTGTAAAAATGGTGCTTCTCAGTGTAAGCCAAACACTGGAATCAGTTAGTGCAGAGCTTTAACGAATTCTGATGTCTGTCTCCTACCTGAGATTTGGATTTATTTGCTCTGGCATGTGGTTTAGGCATCAGGATTTAGCAAATCTTCTCCAGGTATTCTAATGAGCAACCAAGGCTGGGAATCACTGATCTAGATATTTTTTTTTTTTAGTGTCTGTTTTCTTCCTCCTTTCTTACTATTACTAGGATTTCTATAGTTATTTTTTAAAGTTCTTTTGCTGTTTAGCATTATGTTTTTAACTAGTAGATTCAATTCTTTTTATTCACTAGTTAACAATAAAACTGCAGTGGAATCTTTTAATTCTTTATTATGAAAAACAATTTAAAAATGTGGATATTCACTTGCACATCCATCTCTCCATTGTCCCTCCTACTCCAGTGAGTCTCACTTTCAATTTAGTTATTTATTTTTCAATTAAAATTGACAGTCAGTATTATTTTATATTAGTTTCAGGTCTACAGCATACTGGTTAGACATTTATGTAACTCATGAAATGTTTTACCCCATAGGTCTAGTACCCACCCTGGCATCATCCATAATTATTACAATATTACTGACTATATTCCCTTTGCTGTACTTTACATCCCTGTGACTGTTTTGTAACTGCCAATTTGTACTTAACCCCTTCCCTTTTTCATCCAGTGTCCTACCCCGACTCCAATCTGGCAACCATCAGTTTGTTCTCTGTATCTCTGAGTTTGTTTCTGTTTTGTTTGTTTATTTTGTTCTTTAGATTCCACATATAAGTGAAATTGTATGGTATTTTTCTGTCTGACTTACTTTATTTAGCATAATACCCTCTATGTCCATTCATGTTGTTGCAAATGGTAAGATTTCATTCTGTTTTTATGGCTGAGTAATATTTTATCACTTTCAATTTAATTAGTAAGCCATGATTTGTGTGTGTGTGTGTGAGTATGTGTGCGCATCCAAGGCCTATAGGCTTCTTTCACTTTTTTTGGTGCTGTTTATTTTGTGTTATTTGGCTTTTCCTTTAACATTGTAAGATTTACATTGTTTTCCCCAAGATTGTTCAGCTTCAGTTTTACATTTCAGTGGTTTCCTTTGTTAAAGCACTTTTGGGGAGCCAGAAGTACTAGAGGGATGGAAACAATTATTATTACTTGATAATTATTAATAATAATAATACCATGTACCAGGTCATGTTACCATCATTATTTATAAATCACAACATCTTATTAATTGGGGCCAATTACTGATCAGGTGCCAGACATTTAATTTCCTTGAATCAGTTAGGATTCTTGTTTTATATCTGTGCTTATCATGCAGTTTGGTTTTCTTATGTGGTGTTTGTTCAGTAAGAGAGATTGGGTTAGGATTCATTTCTTATGGTCTTTGTCCAATCTTGGTACCAAGATTATACTGGTATCATAAAGTGGCAAGGGTACCTGTCCATCCTTTTCCATGTTCTAGAACAGCCTGCCTGAAATGAAAATTATCTGTTTCCTGAAGGCTTGCTAGAATTTGGGTGTAAAACATTTTTTTGGGTAGTGCCTGTATCTGAATGTATTTTTTTGCCTTGACTTTTTATTTTGAAATTCTGACAAATGCTCAACTTACAGAAAAATTGGAAGAGAAGTACAGTAGAAACTACTTCAATTTTTAAATGGCTTTTGGCTTACTGTGGTTTCCTATTTTTACTTGGGCCACTTGGGTAATGTAAATTTTTCTTAAAAAATTGACCATTTCATGTAGAATTCTTAGATATAGCAAAGCTTTTAAATAATATCTCTTACCATTTTTCTGTGTCTGTAGTTACAGCATCTATTATTTCTCACGTGGTTTTCTTAGAATATCTCATCCAACCCTCATAGTGACTTTATGAGGCAAATGCCATGCATTATTATCATTTTATAATTAAGGACATTGAGACTGAGAGAACTTCAGTGACTTACTCAGGGCCATACAGCTAGTGAGTGATAATGCCAGGGTTCTAGATCACGTTTTCTGAGCTTAGAGTCCAGCCTACATCAGCTGTACCTTCATAGCCTGCTTATTTGTGGCCCACAGTTTAGGAAGCAAGGCCTGAGTATTCTGAACTTTACAGCACTTTTCCCCATTCCTTCCCATATTGGAGCCTCCCTGGAGATAGCCAGGGCCTTGATTTGCAGCTGTGAAACTGGAAGCTTGGAGAGGCGAGGTGCCTTGCCCAAGGTCACGCAACCTCAAATGGTACCTTTGATTTAAAAACCCACATTTTCTGACTTTGAATACAGGTGCTCTTTTTAATAATTCATCATGCAGTTTCATTACAACATACAAATAAGGGCTAGATTTAATTTTTTGGCCTGGTCTGATAGTCTTTTCATTTTAATAGATTGTTTATACCATATTTCCACTTATTGATATAGCATCCATGTTTGTTATTAATAATTACATTATATAATTATCAAATAATAAGTATTAACTAATGGCTTCAATTATCACCATCAATTAATAATTATATTAATGATCATTAAGCTGCCTCTCTCCACAGTCTCCCACAAGGCATGGGCAGCAATCTCTATATTCGCTGTTTCCTTCAGGGAAAGTGACCCAGTGGGGTTTGAGGCTGAACTAGGCTGTACCCAAAGCAAGTTTTCCCTCCGATCAGAGCCTCAGAGGACTATAGTGTGAGTCTTAGGCTTACCCACAAGGCAAACCTTCTGTTACTGAGTTTTTGGCCAACTAGTTAGAACAGGTAAGTACTGAATATTAAAGGGGAGCTAACGTTTTGTTGTTTGGGATCGCATGAGATTTGAGCTACCATACACGTCCATCTATAGAAGCAGCAATAAAGTAGGAGGTGCATGTTTTTGGAAGAAGGACAGTGGATGACTTCAGGAAAAGGAAAATAGACTCCAGGGAGGGTAAGTACATGACGAGAGCCATAAAGGAATGAAGACAGTGTGATCTTAGCGGTAGGGTGGGAGTGGGATGACTACAGCCAACATGGCCTTAAAAATGGCATGATTATAGTTGACCACAAGAGGGGGAAGATATGTCTGTAGGCAGCACTGAGAATGAATTAAAGGAAGGAAGTGTGCATATATGCAAATATATACATATCTTAGATTTGGTCAAGCTGGTTTGAGTGTGGAATTATAATTATGCCCTGAAAGCTGATAAATTTCACTCTACAGCTTTGGAGCCTGTGGCATATCAGCAAGGACTTGTACCAGGGGATTTGTCAACAAGGGATTACATGTCAAACACCTGTTCTTCCCCATGACTCTGGATGAAGTTGGTGGCCCTGGTGTTCCACCAGGCTGCATGAAGACCCCAGGGGCTCCCTGTGGTCATATGTAGGGAGGAGAACACTGGGGACTGGGGAAACATATTTTTACACATAAATATTTATGTCAAAATAGCTCTGCTAAGAAGGTGGTGAAACAAGGCGTGAAAACAATGAGACAGAGCAGACTTTTTGCAAATATTTGTGAGAGAGGACAAGGCTGAGAGAGAGAAATAGCCCCCGATGGTTGGCAAAGAAGAGAAGAGAAACATCAAGGATGCCCTGAGCTGTGGGAAGCCTGCCTTCTTAAAGGGAGAAGGACTAGAAGGCAGGGATAATCAAATAATACAGGTTTTAGGGAGGGAAAAATTGGCATAATTTTTGTGTTTTTAATCCATCAATATGCCAGTCACTTTGCTTAAGCACATCTAATTCTTTGAAACTGGCATTAATAACCCATTTTACAGATATGAAAACTAAAAGTCAAAGCAATTAAGGAGCTCTTTTCAGTTTACTCAGTTCATAAGGGAGACACCTGGGATTCCATTCACATCGAACTGTTGCCATCCCCGTGGTCTTTCTGCCACTGTACCACCGGTGCCTGACCCTATGCAGGCCTGGGCAGCCATGTGATGAGCAGAGAGAATCAGTACCAGCATTCTGTGTATTTCCTATAATAACAGTTATTACTTGCTTAACTAAAATATAAACATTAAAGGCCACAATGCAAAAACCATAATAGAAGACAGGTCTAATACATGAAGAATTATATTTAATATGCTTTTTCTGGCATGGACAATGTCTTCAAGTGTCTACACAAAGTGGTATTGGTGTTAATTTTAGGAGGGGGCAGGGAGGAGAATTGTCAACTTTAATGTTTCATTTTGTCCATTCTTGTTTAAAATTTTACAATGAATATTACGACTTTTATAAGAGATCACTAAATTAAACACACACACACACACACACACACACATGCATGACAGGTCTATATAACAGGCATATCCTTCTCTCTCACCCTCAGTTTCCTCTTCAGTAAAGTGATGATAATAACAGTTCTATTTCATGGGATTCTTTGAGGACTGGTAGTCCACATAAAATACCTCTGTGCCCAGCACATAGGAAGCTGTTTATCCATGTCAGGTGTCAATACCATTTTTTTTTTCAGCTCATTGAAGAAGTCCATTGAGTTGTGGTTGGTTATATAGCACATGCTCTGCCCATAGAAGGAGCTCAATGCTTTTGTTTATATTGGGGGGAAAAAAGAAATACATGGGACTGTCAGCAGTTTTGAAATAAGGAAATGCAGCCTCTGTGTGCAGTGAGGCTGGAGGTGCTGTCAGAATTTTGGTTTTTAGCCAGAGGACCTCTTCTGCTGTTGCTTTAGGGCATGGCCATTCCTTGCCAAGCCACCAGCGTTTGTTTCTGCCTCTGGCAAGTGGTTATCCTCAGGTTGACTTGAGAGTCCTGCTCTCTTTAAATGGTGGAGGGAATGGAGCTGAAAATTCTCTGTGACATAGGAATCCATCCAAGAAGTGGTGGATAAGGATGGAGATGCCCCCAAGATGTTTGGGCATTTTCTCAAGAAGTTGGAAAAGAAATATGTCACCTGGGTTTGTATGTTTTCTGTATAGTGCCATTCAGCACCAGTTTTCTATAAGGAGCAAATAGGGAAGTATAATGATTGGTGGTTGGGAGGAAAAGGGAGAAGAGTGTTGAAGTTAATGGACTGCCCATCGTCCAGGAATTGTGTTTGATGCCCTGTGTATGTTTTCTCACTTAATTTTTAAACAAAGCTGTAGGGATGATAGCATCATGTGTGTTTTATAGATGAAGAAGCCAACCTACCTAAGTTCATGTAACTCAGACAAATGCAATAGAACTAGGAGTTTAGAGCTAGAATATCTGTCCGTCTTCCAAATCTTTGGAAGAGTGTGCAGGGGATGGAAAAATTTTTTAAAATGTGATAGTAAGTGCATACATCAGAATACAGTCAGATTGATTTTCTGCTTTCTTGGGAAATGGATCAGGAAAGAAGCTTTTTTTAATTCAAAAAGGATAAATATGATAAATGCACTCATTTACTTAAGAGCTGTGATTGGCTTGGGTCATGGATGGTGAGCAGATAAATCTTGAGTGCCTAATCCGATCTGTTGTTAGTGGCTTCTCAGAGGGAAATTGGTTAATGATGCCTGTTATGAATGTAGGATGGGGGATCAGTGGCCATTTGCTATTTCTATGATACCTACTCATGAAGCAGAGAAATAGCTGGTCTGAGTAACACAGAGAGACATACCTTGTTGACCACACATAAGGGCAGTGGATTATACCCTTGTAAGAACAAAGGAATGAGGTGGATGGTGAGCACAGCTGGCAGATACTGATAACCTAGTGAGTATGGGCAAAGGTCTCATTTTCTGTTATAACAAGAGATAGTGAACTTCTAACTCTTCCACTGAGTCCAAGGGAAACAGTCCAGTCTGAGCAAATGAGAAACTTTAGAAAAATATCAGGAGTACAAGCCCTTCTAATGGTAAAGTAGTTATTAGTGATGGGACTTGAGAGCTAAAAAGATCACATTTCAGATGTTGGCTTCATCACTCATGAGTTGTGTGACTTTGGGTTTTTACCTCTATATTCTCATCCACAAAATTTGAATGCTACTTGTGACTCTTGGTGCTATTCTGAGGATGAGGCAAAATAACATTATTAAAGTGCTTTGCATACAGTAAGTACTCAGTATATAATTGTTTTCTTCTTCACCCACTCCATCATGCCCTGTCATTGGGAATGATCTCCTGGCTGAAGGAAGTCCTTGGGGGGGGCACCAAAGCCTGACCCAGACTTAGTCCAGCTGTTGGTATACAGGTGTCTCTAACGTCCCTTTCTATGACCTGTCTTCAGGACCCACTTGGCTTCCCCTATTACTACTAATGGAAACTGTGTTCCTAATTCCCCTCTCACTGTGCAATCAATTTACCTCTTAATGCCTAGCAGAGAGAGCAAGCAGAAAGATTGACAACCTTGTTCACACTGTTAAAAGGTTACTCTGTGTGTTGAAAATTGTCTAAATTGTGTGTGTGGGGGGGAGTAAACAATCACCAAATTGGAACTTTCTCAAACAGAGTAAAGAAAGGCTTTGGAGAGTGTTGCCACGTGACCAAAGTTATTAGCCATGATGAGGTGGGGGAGATGGCATCCGTTCCCCCAAACTCAAGAGATATTGCAGCTGCTAGAGCATGACACATTTGGAGCCTGTCACTATGGGCAATTTACCTGGTAACTTTTCAGGAATGCTGGGATAAGAGGGACAGGCACACCTTGGTCTCTCAGCTGCAGACAGGTTCATAAAACCATGAACCAATTATTGTCCATCACAATCAGGACCAACTCGACATGTGAATTCAGCATTGGTTTCCTGATAGTAACTTCCCTAATGGGATGACATAGACTGAGTGGAAGGATTGTGTTTCAAATTCTGGCTTTCTGTATTAACAGCTTTGGGTGGGTGACTTCACTTCTTTGAGTCACCACTTCTTTCCTGAAGTGTGGGGTTGATGATATACCTATCTCACAGAACCATTATCATGAACTGTAATCATGATATTTAGAAATCATAAGCATTATTTTTACTTCATGACCCTGTGTTAGTCTTCATTTTGATCAACATTCCTGCAATGAAGATGTTATTATCCACACTGTAAAAATGTGTCATGGAGCCTCATAGATTTGAGGTTTCTCATCCAAGACCTCACAATTAGGAATCCAAATTTGTTTGTCTCCCAATATGATACTTAATTCTGTCTATACAAGACTACCTCAATATGGTATGCTTGCTGATTGCAAAATCACCCAGTCTGATGCAAGATCATAATAGTTGCTCAAGAAATATTTATGGATTTATTTTTCATTAATCTGGTCTCATGGACACTGAGCATTGATTAGCTCTAAGGTTAATGTTATACATCAGCTGATTTATATCTGATATTATCTGACTATTGACCATTATCTGGGACAGAGAGCAGACAGGCAGACAGCAGACCATCTTTTTTGTTCTCTCTTAACAATGACTATGGCTACTTCAGCCGTAGCCAGCCCTACTTGAAATTGGCAGGATGTGGGAAAGGGTCCAATTCCATGACATTCTTGGTAGTATAAAGCCTTTAAGCATTGTATTGCACAAGTTGATAAGTCAGTGATCTACAGAGGCTGACAAAGCCTTGGCAACCCCATGTGCATGGATGGTGACATCTCGAGTTTGGACAACAGTTTCAATAGTGATGTAGAGGCTGCCTTGAAGAGAAAGCCTTTCCTGGGCTCTCCTCCATGCTCCAAAGCCCCTCCAACCTCTCCATCATAATGCTTAGCCACTGCTGCTGTTGTCTGTTTTGATTTTTGTCCACCCCCCACCTGAATGTGAGTCCCCTCAGAACAGAGACATCATCTAATTGATATGCCTGTTTGCAATATATTGCATAAAGCCAGGCAAAGAGTAGGTAGTTAATTAATACAGAGTGAGTGTGCAGGAGAGACTGAGGAAGGGAGAAGGAAGAGAGAAAGAGAGATTGAGACTGAAGGAGGGAGAGAGAGAGAGAAACAGGGAAAGGAAGGAAGAAAACAAAGGAAGGATAGAGAATAAAGGAAGAAAGTTATGGAGAAAAAGGAAGGAAGGGATGGAGGAAGAAGGAAGAGAAAGGAGGCAGAGAGGGGAAAGAAGATCTGAGTCTATAGGGCAACCCTTGCAGGGTTTCTTTGACCCTTTTTGAAGACATGAACTTTAAGCTATAAATGCAACTTATTTCCCAGCACACTGGGTTGCAGGGTGAGCTTAGGACTTTTGTTTCAAAAGACCCAACTTTCTCTAAGGCAAGAGTCACAGCTCCAGAAACATGGGAGACTGAAGCAGAGATGAAGCACTTTGGAGTGGAAGTGTCCTGAGAAGTTCAGACAGGAAGGAAGAGATTGTCCTGGGAGAGCCCGATTCTCATGAGGACCTGTTGGCTTTTCCTTTTCTAAGTACTGCTGTTGTTAAAATCTTTCAATAGACACTTTTTCTCTGGCCTAATAGGTCCATGTCTGAGAATGAGCCCTTTCCTGGATGCACCCAGACTGTGCTATTTGGAATTCTGCATCATTAAGATAATTAGGTGCCCAGAGTTTCGATACTATTAACGGTTTGGTGCACAGTGGCTGGCCCTGGTGACAGAGTCGTTTGGGGACAGAGCCTGTCTTTGCTGCTGGTGTTTGGAGCTCAGAACCTTGGCTAGGACAAAATGGCTC
Organism: Anoura caudifer; assembly: GCA_004027475.1. Lineage (NCBI taxonomy): Eukaryota > Metazoa > Chordata > Mammalia > Chiroptera > Phyllostomidae > Anoura > Anoura caudifer. The sequence goes on along the minus strand of PVKU01010023.1, from coordinate 10,275 downwards.
TCCTGGGCAAAGTATAGGAAGGGAAGGAAAGGGAGGTAGCATATTACTGAGCTTCTAAGTCCAGGTGCTCTGCAAGGAATCCTACCTGCAATGTCTGATTGATTTCATCCTCCTAATAAACTTACAAGGTATGTAGTTGCTCTCATTTCACAGGCGAAAACACAGAGTGGTGGAGGGAGCAAGGCAAGTGCTTGGGGTCAAGCATCTAGGAAGCTGCTGGCCAGGTGGCCTTGAACACTTTCCTTCAGCTCTCTCAACCTGAATTTGCTAATGTATAAAATAAAGATAATAATATCTACCATGTAGGGTTGATAAGAGAATTAAGTAAGATGGGACATAGATAACACTCTTATCACAGTTCTGGGCAGCTACAAAGAACTTATTATGAGTTAACATTCTTATTCATTGCCAGATTATCTGCACGGAAAGCCTAAACTTGGGGCATGACTCTGAGCCCAGTGGTGCCCCTCTGGGAAATGGATATGGGTCTCACATGGACATGGGGTCTGAAAGTCCTATATTCTGTCCTAGGACATGAGCACTTTTGCTCCCCATTAGGCTGAAAGAATTCAGCCACACTGGGTCCGTACCCATGTCTGCACTGTGATGCTGTAAGAACTTGGTATGACTGTACTTGTATACCTGCTCTGTGTTTGTCCTGTGTGTGTGCAGACCCACCTCTGAGGTAATGGTAAACATTAATATCTGCATAGAACTTTGCTGTTTACAGAAAAGCAGTTTGTATGTGTGCTTTTATGTCCTCTTTCCAATGAGTCTAGGTCATCAATTGCTATTTATCTTGCCATCAACTTGCTAATATTTTTGTCTACAAATGTTTGTGGAGTATCTTCTTTATGTCAGACTGTTCTAGAGAGAGAGGAGTGAATATGAACAAGTTCTTGTCCTCATGAAGCTTTCATCTGGTGGCAGTAAATGTACAAAGGGGAAATACGATATTTTATGTATTAAATAGGACTCTAAAGGATAAGAACCACCTCAGACTCAGTGCATTAATATAATCAGTGTTTATTTCTTGTTAACATCACAGTTAGCTCTGCTCCATGCAGTTGCTCAGGGACCTGGGATCCTTCTATCTTCTGGATCCACCATTCTCTTAGGGCCTTGCAGTTTTCCACTGGGTCCCCTGCCTAGACCAGCAGACTAGGAGAAAGTGAAAGCCTAGGAAATAGATGGGAAGCTCTTACTAGGATAGGCTTTGAAGGACAACATAACATCTACCTAGGTTCCTTTGGCTAGAACTATTGTATGGCTATACCTAAATACAAGGGAGCCTGGTAAATATGGTGTAGCACGTTTCCCAGGAGAAAGAGGGAACCAGTTTAGTAAAAATGCATATATCCTCTCTTATAGTATACATGTGTGCTCTGTTGTATGTTTGAAGTTGCATGGGTTTCTTTGGAGGGACTCGGAGGGGCTGCTGTCTGTAAGAGGAGGAGGCACCCTTGGTTTGTGTGTACGTTCTCAGAGTGTTCAGTAGGAGAAATTTTGCCTCTAGGCTTGTCTTTTTTACACACTCCTTTCCCTCCCTTTGCCATCTCTTACTCTCTGGCCTGTCCAGTGCTCTGCTTGTCTGCCTTCTTCTTTCCCTGAGTTAATCTCTTCCACTCTTGTGAATCCTTCCCATCACCCCTCAAAGTCTTGTCAAAACTGGGAACACAGGTAATGTTTTGGACCTTTGAAAAAATTCACAGCTATTAGTTGCAGTCATAGTAATGCTACCACTTAATTGGAGTGGCCTTCACAGTTTTCAAAGAATTTTCATGTGCTGAAATTTCTTGCTCAGGATCTGTCTGTTCCACTAAACCTTAAGTGCTAAGATGACAGAGACTGTGGCTGTCTGAGCACAGCTGGACATCTGATGATTGCCATAGTTGCAGGTACATGGGAGGGCATCCATACGACATACTCAATGAACAGCTGAAAGTATATTGAGTATATTTTATTTAATACTCCCAGCAACATTAGAAGTTATGTATAATTATCCCCATTATGCATTATTCCCCCTCCCTGGCTTAATAATGTTAACCTCAATTAAGAAAACTCAGACTCAAGGAATTTAGTAACTACCCCTGAATCATAACAGTAATAACTAGTTAGACTTGGATTCAAATTCAGGTGTGCTCGATTCTAAGTCTCATGCTGTTTTTATTTGTTTGTTTCTTTTTGACTATGTCCCATTATGTCCTCATCATTTAAAATTAATACCACAATCCATATGTTTCTTAGTTCTTTTCCAAAGTACTTTCACGTATATCATTTCCTTAGAGCATCATGATATTTCAATGCGGTGTCTAGCACAGGTATGAGTTTTATTTTCCTACTTCATAGATTTGAAAAGAATGTCTACAAAAGGCTACCTCTATACTAAGGCTCAACCAACTTTTTCTGTGAAGGGCTAGGTAATAAATATTTTAGGCTTTGTGGGCCACCTAATCTTCACTGCATCTACTCAACTCTGCTATGGGAGCGCAAAAGCAGCCATAGACTGCATAATAGTTGGATGTGGCTGTGTCCCAATAAAACTTTATTGACAAAAACAAGTGACAGCCATAGTTGTCCTGTAAACTATAGTTTGTCAACTCCTGCTCTATACAACCACCAGAAGAGCTAAAATGGAAAATACCAGAAAAGAAAAATCAGGCTTGAGAGCTTAAGTAAGTTGCCCAGAGTTCCACAACATATTCATATTAGTGGCAGAACTCTGTCCCGAATCTGGCTTCTTTCTTCCTGAAGTAATGTTCTTTCCACTACACCAACTTCCCTCATTAACCACTATAGTGAAAATAGAAACCAATCTTGAACTCATGGATATGCTATTTGTTTCCCCCAACTGCAAACATTAGTCACTGTTCCATCTCAGCCCTGGTACCTCCCTTCCACCAAAACCCACGGAAGTGCAAACTCTGCTTTGTCTCATTCGAGACTCAGCCATGAGCACAGGATGCTGTGTCTCTTTCCTAAAGAAATGAATCTAGAAGCAGAACAGGAACCCTCCCTGATTTTCAGTACACCAAAGTGGTTAAGAATACGGAGGTGGAGCCAAACAGTTGAGGTGGCAATAGCAGCTCTGATACTCACTAGCTGGATGACCTTCTACTAGCTGTGGAAACTTGAGCCATTTTCCAATAGTGTCTGCACAACTTCAGGTTCCAGATTTTTTCCTGAGTTTTGCTTGCATCTCTGCAGCTCTGGTCCCTGGCATAGACAGGGGCAGCAGAGGCATATAATTCTTTGTCCCCCCCCCCCCCGCCCCAACGTAATGTAGCTGGGTGATTCCATGCTACTTGGATTGAATGCCAGGCCCATGAGGCTGGGTTGGTTGGTTTCTCCCTAATTTTGCCCACATTACCCAAGGTAGGCAACATGTCAAGCTAGCTGATGGGCTTGCTTTAATTGAAAGTCATGGATGTAATTGGTTTGTTCTCTGTCAACTGCTGCATCTTCACATCCTCATTGTCATTGATTCTATCAACTAGTTCATTCATTTATTTAGCAACCACTCAGTGTTGCATCAAGGGGGTGGGAGATGGAAAGGATCCATCTTGGCTGGGAAGATTATTTTATCACTGACATTGTTTAGAATTGCTAGGGCATGGTGATAATACAAAGCAGACCAACTTCTAGTTGGTTTTGTTTATAAATTTTCATGGTCACTGTACTCCCTCTATCCCTGCAATAGAGACAGATCCCTCTGTATACCCTGACCCAAGATACCACTGCTGCTACTCAGAATATGTTCACTATGTCTAAGAAACCTTGTTAGAACCCAAATTCAAGCACACATGAATTGCTACAGGATAGCACAGTGGCTAAGATGCAGTTAATAGAACCAGATTGCCTGGTTTTGTCATTGCCAAGTGCCAACTAAGTTACTTAACCTCTCGGGCTCAATTTTCCTATCTGTAAACTGGGAGACAATAGTAATACCTACCTTAATTCAATTTAAGTTAATTAAATTAGATGATCTATATCAAGCACTTAGTGCAATGTTTGGCACACAGTATATGTTAACTATGATTTATTCCAACAAATATTTATTGACCACTTTCTGAGTGCCTGACAACATTCTAGGCACTAGGCAGAGATTAACAAAATAGGTTGTACCCAGGCCAATGGGAAAGATTGGAGTTCTTCCTGCCTAGGGAGAAAGGGTGAAGGAAAATTGCATAGAGTAGAGAACACTGGAGCTCAATCTCAGAGAAGGGGAATGAAATTTTAAGAGGAGAAATGGGTTTGATGTGGTTGCAGCAAAGCAATGAGGTGAGGCATGGTGAGAGACACTGGAGAGATGGGCAGAAGCTGGATTACGTAAAGCCATGCTGAGGACCTTGGCTTTACGTTTGTAGGTGATAGAGGATGTTTCAGTCAGACTAGGCTAAGTGGCTTAAAAGAACACAGGTCTCTACTTCACTTATATACATGTCCACGATGTAGAGGCTGCAACTTTTGCCCCATATGCCATTACTCAGGAACCCAATCTGAGGAAGCAGCCCCTGTGTGAGACATCCTGGACTCTTAGCAAAGAGTGAAAAAAGAGAATATGGTACACATGCAGTGGTTCTTAAAGCTTCTACTCGGGAATGGTACACATCACTTTCACTCATATCCCATTGGCCAATGCAAGTTACATGACTGAGCCTGCCATCAGTGTGGCAGGAAATAATTCTGCCATGCCATAGGGAAGAACAACAAATATTTTGAACAGTAATAAAATCTACTACAGCACACCGTGATCAGATCTGGATTGTGAGGAGCAAATGTGCTAACAGATATGAAAATGTTATAAATTATAGAGCCCCATTCAAATATCAGTAGTTACCATTAGTTTTGGTAAATTGAGATGCACCACATGGATCCTTTTTCAAAGAGGGTCTTGCTGTCCAGTACAAGGAGTGTGGTCAGTAGGTAGCCTATGGCTATCAGCCCTTTCAGGTCTCTCTCAGCTGTAGAGAGCTTCATCATCTTCTTCTTCCCAGTGATTGAATAAGACAGATATATAAAGGTTCGATCATTTTGGCCAAAGGGGGACAACCCTGATGGAAAATAGTTATTCCAGGGCTCCTTGCTAGGATGTCCTAGGCTTTTCCAGCATGATTGCAGTTCAACCTCTCCATCTGCACAATCTTGTTTCCTCCCATTCACAGATGTTGATCCCCAATAACCATCTTGTACCTTAAATTCCATCTCAGCAACTGCTTCTGGATAACCCAACCTGTGATATTGTTATAATAGCAATAATGATAATATTTGATTATTATTATAATATATAATAATAGCAAAAAGATTAATGTATTTATTTTACTATACTCCCCATTAAGGACCAGCAAAGAGATATACTCATAAATGAGTTTACAGAATTAGTAATTAAAACAACAGGTTATTCATTTGAGTTTTATCTGATAAAACCACCACTTTGGTCTTTAAGGATTTTGTACTCCTAGGATGAATATTTCATGGTCACTATCAGGTCCTTTTGGGATCAACCAGAAGCTGAAATTTGGGACCCAAACCATCTGAAACTCAGAGATTCTGTGTCAACAAGGGCCCTTTATGAGAACCCTCTGGCTCTTATAACTGCTAGACCTCTGTAGGAAAAACCACCCTGAAGCCCTTGCTAGCCTGTGGTCTTGTTTGTCATCAATACCCTATCTGTGAATCCTATGCTTATTAGAGTATACTGTAAAAGGACCCATATTTCAAGCCAGAGAGATGGGGCTTGAATTCAAGCTCTCTACCAGCTGTTTGACAACAGGCAAGTCACTTAATGGCTCTAAAACTCCTCTATAAAGTGTGGATGATATTCACCCCATATGGTTACTGTACAGTGAGGAATAGATGAACTATTCTGTATGTAAAGTTCTTAGGAATGTGCATGGCACCTAGTAGGGGCTCATTTAATATACATTTTTCCCCTTTATCTCCTCCCCTTGGATAAAATGCAAACATCACTTTCTTTTCTTTTTTTTTTCTTTAATTCTCAACCAGGGATATGTTTTATTGATTTTACAGAGAGAGGAAGGGAGGGAGGGAGGGGAAGAGGGAGGAAGAAGGGAGAGAGAGAAACATCGATGTGAGAGAGAAATATCAATTGGTTGCCTCCCATGCATGCCTTGACCCGGGATTGAACCCAAAACCTAGGTATGTGTCCTGTGGTTGTGATGATCAAACTGCAACATTTTGGTGTACAGGATGACACTCCAACCAACTGAGCCACCTGACCAGGGTGCAAACATCACTTTCTGAATAGGTAGTTTGGTCACTTGACCTGATGACCCTTGAAAAATGATTCTTCTTGTTGAGAAATGCACACCACAAAGAAAAATGATAATGGCTCCTTTTCTCCTGTGCCCGGTGAAACATCTATTTTTGACTAATGTCCTCAGTTGGTCAGGGATGGTTGGAGATGGTTTCTGTTATAGTGTCTGGGCTACCCAGGAAAGAGAACAAAGGATCAAATGTTGATGTTTGTCTCAGGAACGTGGGGAAATAGTGGCACACGTGCCACACACTTACCACCTTTGTGGCATTTCAACAGGGTGGATTCTTCTCTTTCCCGGTAGGAGATTTCAGGCCTGCATCAGCTCATGGGAAATTAGATCCAGTTTTACCTCATCAATAACGTTGACTGTCTGTGTCTGGCCAAGTGAATAAAAAACATTAGTTGGAGCTGAAATAGGAGGCAGACAGCGGAGTTTCTGATAGATGCTGTTGTATGAGGTTCTTAATATGCTGGTGTCACCTCTTTCTTTAGGATGCAGTTCAGATAGATCCCCAACCATGCTGCTTCTCAAGTGTTAGCAAGAGTAAGTCACCTGGAGAATTTGGTACAACACAGATTGCTGGGCTTTACGCCCAGAGACTCTGATTCAGTAAGTCTGGAGTAAAGCCTGGGAATTTGCATTTATGTGTACTCATAGTGATGCTGCTCATGTGCCCTGTGTTGAGTGGCTCAATTTTCAGACCTTGTTTCCATGTATGGTCTGTGAGCCAGCAACATCAACATCATTGGGGAAGCTGTTGGACAAGCAGACTCTGAGCCCCACCCCAGGGTCCCTGAACCAGAACCTGCATTTAACAAGATCCCCAGGATATTCAAATGAGATTCAAACTTGAGAACCACTGGACTAGGATCTCTCCTTTGCTGGGACAGGTGCCAGCACTTTCTTCCCACCATCCCTTTCCTATATCACTGATAGCCCTTATCACACATTATTAAAATCAGAATGATCTACCTATTAGACTTTGAGCTTTTGGGAACAGGAGCCACATTTTCATTGTTGTGTATCCATCTCCTAAGACAATACTTGGAATGCACGGGAACCTCAGAAAATGCATGTTGAATGAACAAATATGGCAGCCCCCAGACCTTAGACTCCATTGACCACCCCACCCAAGTCTTGTTCAAGTTCTCTTTTGTTCAGTCTTTGAAGAAAGACTTTTCTCCTTGCTTTAGGATTATAGATGCCTCACAAGGGGAATATTTGAGCCATTTAGGAGGACAAGGGATTTCCAGGCACACTAGCTCTTATTTACATGCAAACAGTTGCTGCCCTAATTATGAATCATTTTCCTCTATTCATGTGAGCAAGTCATGAGGATTCTCTATTTGGCAATGTCTTTTTGCAGGATTCATGGCTCATGAGATGACCAGAGTATCTGATCGCTTATTTGAAGTTTTTCATTTCTACAGTACCACTTTTGTATTTTGCTTCATTAGGCATCCTGGGCTTGGTGCCTTTGTAAGGGCACCCTATTGCATTGTGGGATGGAGGGGAGAAAGATGTAGCTAATGGAACTTCTGTCCTTAAACATGGTGTACTGTGTTGGGAATGAGAGGACTAAGGTTGTCATCAAGAGAGTGCCATCTCCTTTGTGACCTCAGAAATATCACCTCTTTCTTCTTTGCTTTCTCATGACAGATTTGGGTTTTATTAGTAGTTTTACTGCCTTTCTTTGTTTATCTTCCTTAACCTTCCTCTCTTCATCATTCCCTTCCGTCTTGCTCTCCTCCCTTCTTTCCTTCCTTCCTCCTTTCCCTCCTTCCTTCCTAGTTTCCTCTTTTTCTCTCTCCTCCCCCTTCCTTTTTTGCTCTTTCCTCCCTCCATCTCTTTCTCTCTCCTTCTTTTCTTTTCTTCCTACTCATCCCTTTCTCTCCCTCCTTATCCCTTTTTCTCCCTCCTTAACCCCTCCCTTCATCTCTCTCTTTTCTCATCCTCATCTGAGGATATGTTTATTGATGAGAGAGAGAGAAATATCAATACATTGCCTTCCATGCTAGCCCTGACCAGATATTGGACCCACAACCTAGGTATTCGCCTTGACCAATAATCGAACCAGCTATCTTTCGGTGTATGGAATAATGCTCCAACCAACTGAGCCACCTGGCCTGGGCTTTCCTCTCTCTTTTTTTAAATTTCTTTTTTTCTCCTTCTCCCTATCCCTTTCTTTTTTCTCCAGTGTTCCTCTCTTTTTTATTTCCTTTTTTTCCTCCTTCCCTCCATCCCTTCCCTCTGTCCCTTTTTTTCCAGCGGATCATTTCTTCAAGAATTTCCTGTGGGGTGCCAATGCATAAGCCAATTACAAATGGAACTTCCTAGCCAAAGTGCTCATGACGTGGTCTGTAGCACCAGCCTTCCCCACATTCCTGTCTTTGAAACAACCCCACAGAATCCCAGATTTCCGTGAAATGCAGTTTGTCACCACTGAGTTTGATGATCTCTGATGGGTATTTTGTTTACAACAATTTAAAATAAGATACATAGGAGTTAATAAGACAAGTCAGGTAAGAAAGTCTTATTTGGCATCTCATGGCAAGGTGTATTTAAAGCTGTCACCCTGGGGCCTCAGAAGGGGCAGCCCTTGCTTCTCAGAGTCACACACACTGTTTCTGACTCAGATGAGGTTCCTGGTCATCTGTATCCACATGCCTTTGTCATGGTCCTACCTAACTCTCACCTAACTTCCTAGCTTGGCTCAGACTCTCTACGTTGGCTCTTGGTCAAGCCTTCTTCTTTTATAAGTATATAGATAGTGGCTCTTCATATGTCCATTCACTAAATCCACTCTCAACAAAAATTTATTACATCGAATTCCATATGCCAGGCACTGTAGTGGTCACTGGGACACGGTAATACATCAGACACTATGCTACCCTCAATGATTTTGTAGTCAGGCTAAACATGTAAACACATCAATACCAAACAGTGTGTTAAGTCCAATGATAGAAATCTACATATGGCAGTGAAGGTAGAGCGTCAATACTCTAGGGAGGATTGGGGGCAACTGGGGTTTCCCAAGAAAGATGATATTTTGGCTAGGTTTTGAAGGAAACATCCAAAAATTAGACTAGGGAAGAGGTAAGGCATTTGAAGCTGTAGACTAGAAGTATAAAGACTGAGAATTGTGAAACCATAGAGCATTTTGGGACAAGTGTTGGCAATTAGAATTATTCAGAAATACTGCTGTTTAAAGGAGGGTGGTAACTGGTGGATGATGAAATTAGAGAGACAAGGCCAGATTATGAAGGTCCTAGTATTTTAAGCTAAGGAGCTTTATGTTGTAGATGGTAGGGCAACAATGAAACCTTTTTGCAAATCTCTTTTCCCTTAAAAGTAATGGTGGAAACTTTAGAAGGCAAATAAAAATTAAGGAAGTAGAAAAAAAACCTCCACCTTACCTGTGGACACTCACCCTCCAACAATTAAAAATGACTTTATCGTCCTTTGTTTTTAAGTGCTTTATTTTAGAATAATTTAGATTTACCGAAAAGTTTCAAATATAGTCCAGAGAGTTTCTGTGTACCTCTCACCCTAGCTTCCCTTTTAATAGTCTTTTAATTAATTGAGGTTTATTGCTATTACTTGTTAATCAAGTAAGAAAATAGGCAAGTCACAGGCTTTGTCTAAAAACATAATGGCCGGTTGTTACTTCCCTGTGCCTCCCATATCCCTTACAGCTATAATGCTGGACATTGAGAGCTCACATTGATAAACACATGGGGGATCTTTTACTGAAGCAGGAAATTAACTCAGATGATAGAGAGATTCTTCACCACACAAGCTGAAATAAACATGGCTTTCAATTCTGCCTGAAATAAGTCACAGTATCCCCAGCCTAGGAACTTCTCTGAGGCTCATGGATTCATAGCCCGTTGGGTTCAAATTCACAGCTCTGATGGGTTCCACTCTATCTAGGTCTTTCTTGTCTGGTTGTGGATTGGGTGAAGTAGGAGCCCAGAAATTATTGTTTTTTTTT
>PVKU01010022.1:0-56103 GCA_004027475.1 Anoura caudifer | reverse complement strand
GGACCATAAGCCACTAAGGAGACAAAGCTTATCTCCCTGGCAGGAGCGCCACTTCTGCTCCTTTTACTTCATCCATAACTGTCTCCCAATGCTTGATCAGTTAGCCTATGACAGGTAAGATTCCCCAAGGGGGGAATGACCTAAGACAGGCACGATCACGTGGAGGCCCCAGGAAAGGATTTGGGGGGCTATAGCAAAAGGGGGTGATGGACCCTCAGCTTTGCCATAGCCTGAGTCCTCATTCTGTCTGCAAAAAGCCTCCTAATCTCTTGGCTGCCTTACTAACCTGCCTGACTTAAGCCTGAGACAATGCTAGTGGTGGGTACCACCCTGTGCTGGAAAGGGTAGGTTCCCTAGGGTGATCAGGCTGAAGAAAGAATATGTAAAATCCTGTGAGACCTGCTTTGTTTAGAATGCTCTCAACTAAATAAGGGTCCAAGCAAGAATTGGGTTAGTTCCTCAGAGTTTTATAGCTCTTTAGCTTTCTGACCCTGACTCAAAATAGGCCCTTAGAGTTCTTTGTACTTTATCTATTGTTTGATCCTTACTGCCTGATAATGATTAATGAACCTGTATTCCTATGCAAAACAACCCAATAAAAGCCCATTGAGGAAAAGGCCCTTGGTCCTTCTCCTTTGAGAGATAGGGGACCTTTCCTCCCCAAGCAGATCTTGTCTTGGTAGACTTGTTCTCATCCATGGTGGCTGGGGGGAATCCCTGCAGGTGAAGCCCCCCACAATTTCTAAAAGTAGAATTGTTGGGACAATGTGTACATACTTAAAATACAAAAAGAAAAAGGACTTTTGACACATTACCTAACTGACACCAGAAATTTTTAGTATCACCAGCAATGAAGGTACCAGTTGATGACATTCTTTTCTTGGGCAGTGGAGTCTGTAGGTGAATGCTGAACACTGGGCTTCCAGTATTCCTTTGATTTTAGTGTGAATTGAAGAGTCAATCATCAAGTACTTGTTGAGCATCTAAAAGTGAGTGGTTTATGCTATGAGTAGTTCAAGAAAGTAATTAGGTTGTTTTTGTTGGGGAACAGTACTCTATTCTACATATTTAACACCAAAAGAAAGTTTCAGTTTTCTGTCTTTCCCCAATTCAGTAACTGATACTTAAGTTTTTATTATGCCTTTAGAAGGGAGTAGGGAGAGGTAAGGGTAGGGGTGTTTCTTAAAAATGACAAATTCAAATATAAAAATAGGGTATGTTAATTTATATTTGTTTGTTTATTTGTTTATTTATTTATATTATTGTTTAAGATGTTACAGTTGCTCCCACTTTTCTCCCCTTCCCCTCCCATATCCAGACTCAGCCTCTCCCCACCCCAAGGTAATTCTCATATTGTCCTTTTCCTTGGGTTGTGCATAAATGTTCTTTGGTTAAAGAACCTTCACCATCCCACTATCCTTGACCTTTTTGGCAGCTGTCAGACTGTTCTATGAATATATGCTTCTGTTACTATCTAGTTTGTTAGTTTATTGTGTTCATCAGCTTTCACATATAAATGAGATCATTTGGTATTTTTCTTTCACTGACTGGCTTAATTCACTCAGCATGATTTTCTCCAGGTCCATTCATACCACTACAAAATGTAAGAGTCCTCTTTTTTTTTACTGCATAGTATTCCATTGTATAAATATACCCCAATTTTGTATCCACTCATACACTGATGGGCACTTAGGCTGTTTCCAAATCTTAGCTACTGTCAATAGTGCTGTTATAAACATAGGGATGCATATATTTTTTTTGGTGGTGTTTCAGGATCTTTTGGGTATTATGCCAGAAGTGGAATCACTGGTCAAAAGGAAGTTCCATCTTTAATTTTTTAAAGACACACTATATGGTTTTCCACAGTGGCTGTACCAACCTGCATTCCCACCAACAGTGCACTAGGGCTCCCTTTTCCCCATGTCTTTGCCAACACTTGTCTGTTGATTTATTTATGGTAGCATTCTGACAGATGTAAGGTGATATCTCGCTGAGGTTTTAATTTGCATTCTTTGATGATTAATGCTGTTGAGCAATTCTTTCATATGTCTGTGGGTCCTCTGTATGTCCTCTTTGGAGAAGTGTCTATTTGGTCTTTTTTAAAAAGTATATATATTTTAAAGATTTTTATGTATTTTGAGAGAGAGAGGAGGGAGGGAGAAAGAGAGGGAGAGTAACATCAATGTGTGGTTACCTCTCATGTGTCCACAACTGGGGATCTGCAACCCAGGCATGTGCCCTGACTGGGAATTGAACTGGATACTCTTTGGTTTACAGGCCAGTACTCAATCCACTGAGCCACACCAGCCAGGGCTTTTTAAAATATATTTTATTGATCATGCTATTGCAATTGTCACAATTTTTCCCCCTTTGCCCCCCTCTGTCTGGTACCTTCCTTACCTTAGTTCTGCCCCCCTTAGTTCATGTCTTTGGCTTCTCTATTTCCTATGGTATTTTTAATATCATCCTGTCTATTTTGTTCCAGCTAAGTATGCTTCTTAATCCCCGAACCATTTCCCCCATTCTCCCCTTTCCTCCTCCTAGATGATAACCCTCCAAATGATTTCCATACCTATGAGTCCATTTCTGTTCTGGTTGTTTGCTTAGTTTTTGTTTTGTTCTTTTTTTTGATTCAATTGTTGATAGTTGTGAGTTTGTTGTTATTTTAATGTTCACAGTTTCGATCTCCTTCTGTTTAAATAAGTTCCTTTAACATTTCATGGAATAATGGCTTAATGATGATGAACTCCTTTAGCTTTACCTTGTATGGAAATCACTTTATCTGACCTTCCATTCTAAATGATAGCTTTAATGGATAGAATAATCTAGGTTATAGGTCCTCGCTTTTTATCACTTTGAATACTTCTTGCCATCTCTTCTTGCCTGCAAAGTTTCTTTTGGGAAATTAGCTGACAGTCTTATGGGAACTCGTTTGTAGGTAACTCTCTGCTTTTCTTTTGCTTCTTTAAAGAATCTCTCTTTATTTTTACCTTTGACATTTTAATTATGATGTGCCTTGTTGTGCTCCTCCTTGGGTTCAACTTGTTTGGGACTCTCTGTGCTTCCTGGACTTGTATGTCTATTTCCTTTGCCAACAAGGAATTTTTATTTCATTATTTTTTCAAATAAATTTTCAATTTCTTGTTCTTCCTCTTCTCCTTCTGATGTCCCCCTATGATTAGGATTTTGGCATGTTTGGAGATGTCCCAGATTCTTCTTATACTGTTCTAATTTTTTAAAAATTCTTATTTCTTCTTTCTGTTCCTGTTGAGTGGTTATTGCTTCCTTTCCTTCACTGTTGGTTTCCTGTGGATTTTTCTTTATTTCACTTAGTGTAACTTTCCTTTCTTCCTTTATGTTTTTTGCCATACTCAATGAGTTCTCTGAGCATACTGATCACAGTGTTTTGAACTCTGCATCTGATTGGTTGGCTATCTCTGTTTCATTTAGTTCTTTTTCTGTCTTTTTTCCCCCTGTTCTTTCATTTGGGCCATATTTCTTTGTCTCCTCAATTTGGCTGCCTCCCCCTGTTTGTTTCTGTGTATTAGTTAGAGCTGCGTTTACTTCCTGTCTTAGTAGGTTGGCCTGTGTAGAAAAGGCATTTATTAATTGTGTGGGGCAGAATTTTAGGTAATTGCCAGGGTGGGGCAATCTGCTTCACTGCTCTGTGGTTCTGTATTGGAGGGAGGAGGACTCAGACAATGCCACTGCCTGGCTTCTGGACATTTACCCAGCGCTCACCCATTTCCATTCACTTCATCCACTTCCTGTATTAACTGGCAAACCTTCCAGCTGCTGCCCTTGGGGAAAAACCCAGAGTGGGTGGGTTTGCAAATGTACTAAATTCATGTGGGCCTTTTAAGTGGCAAAAGTCCAGCAGTTTCTTCCTCCACCTGCCAGAGGTAACAGAGTTTTATCTTTCTGGTGCTGGAACCCTGGATTTGTGTGGTCTGGCATGGTCTAGGATTGCTCACTCCCAAGGTATTCCTTCTTATTTTTATCCATCATATGTGAATGTGAGGCCATCTGATCTGCTGCCACCTCTCCATGCCACACTGCCAATCCATCCATCTCTGCAACTCCACCCCTCCTACCTGTCTGGATGAAAGTGGCTTCTTTTAATCCTTCATTGTTAGACTTCCATAAAGCTTGATTTCCTGGCAGTTCTGGGTGTTATTAACTTTGATATCTGCTTGTAATTCTTTCTATGGTTGCATGAGGAGGCAAAACCTGTCTACCTATGCCTCCATCTTGATGGGACTTTATTCAGGTCTTTTGCCCATTTCTTAATTGGATTGTTTAACTTTCTGGCATTTTAGGTGTATTAGCTCTTTGTATATATTGGAGATTAAACCCTTGTCAAATGTATCATTGGTGAAAATATTCTCCACCCACTGGGTTCCTTATTTGTCTTGCTGATGATTTCTTTAGTTGTATAGAAGCTTTTTAATTTGATGTAATTCCATTTGTTTATTTCCATCGTTGTTTCAGTGCTTTAGGAGAAATATCATTAAAAATATTTCTACATTTAATATCTGAGATTTTAGTCTCTGTTTTCTTCTAGGAATTTTATGGTTTCATAATTTATATTTAAGTCTTTTATCCATTTTCAGTTTATTTTTGTGTATGGTGTAATTTGGTGTTCTAGTTTCATTTTTTTGCCTGTACCAGTCCAGTTTTCCCAACACCATTTTTTGAAGAGCCTGTCTTTGCTCCATTGTTTGCTCCTACCCCCTTTGTCAAATATTAATTGCTTATACAGGCATGGGTTTATTCCTGAGCTCTGTCTTCTATTCCATTGATATATATGTCTGTTCTTGTGCCTGTACCAGGCTACTTTTATTTCAGTGGCCTTATAGTATAGTTTGATACAGGAATTGTGATACCTCCAGCTTTGTTCTTCTTTTGCAAGATTTCTGAGTCTACTCAGGGCCTTTTTTTCATTCAATAAAATTTTTTGGAGTATTTGTTTTGGTTCTGTGAAGTATACCATTGGTATTTTAATAGGTATTGCATTGAATGTATAGATTGATTTGGGTAGAATGGCCATTTTAATGATGTTAATTCTTCCTATCCATGATCACGGTATATGCTTCTACTTATTTGTATCTTCCTTGACTTCTTTCTTCATTGGCCTATAGTTTTTCTTAGTACAGGTCTTTTTCTTCCTTGACTAAATTTTAAAATTATTGCTATAATAAGTTGAAAATGATGTTCAGGTACATGTGATTACTATTTACAAAATTAGGCAGAGGCAACACAAATTGGGAATGACTAAAGAGGTACTTTGAATTATGCTTTATTTGGTCGTGAATTTCTTGAGAAAATCAGGGTATATAGTTAGATTAATACTGTCATTGTTATTTATGAATTCCCATGGCCAGTAATAGACAATGACAATGTTAAATTTTAAGTGATATTTTAAACATGGGAGTGGGAGGAGGAGAGAGGGGTAAAGGTACAGAGAATAAGTGGCATAGACAGTAGGTAGAAAATAGACAGGGGGAGGGAAAGAATAGTATGGGAAATGTAGAAGCTAAAGAACTTATGACACATGGACATGAAATAAAGGGGGCATAAATGGGTGGGAGGGGGTGTGCAGGGTGGAGGGGAATGAAGGGGGAAATGGGACAACTGTAATAGCATAATCAATAAAATATATTAAACAAAAAAGGACTGTTTCAAGAGGTCTAAAATTTGAAATATTTTGTGAGATTTCTATTTTTTTCTTATTATTTTGATGGTTCTTTTCCAAGTAGCTAATCATCATTATATGTTCATTTAAAAATACAGTGTTTGGATGCACTGTAAAACTATATATTGATTTTATTTCAATGGTAATTGTTATCTTTCTTTTTATTATTCAAAATTATACTTGGATTTAATTTTTAAGTGATGAGTTTCTCAGATTTAGATTTATTGCTGTACTTATATATTAAATGAAAGTAATGTATTACAAATTTATTAATTAGATTCTTGTTTGTTCTCTGATATAAAATTTTCTAGCAATTAAGACCTGGTATCTTCCTGAGATGGAGTGTCTATAGAAAAGGTATTTCTTACAAAATGGAAATATAGTCTGTGTTAGTAGATACATGAGTTGTAGGTGTGTGTATATATACCTCTATGATGTATAAGCACTACTATGAACAGATAAAATAATGTATGTTGTATATAATCCTGACACTTTTCTGATAGATATTCCAGTCTCTAAATATGCAGATGAATCCTGATGAATTTAAAAAATATATAGAATAGTTTTACAAACTAATATGCATATATGCTTGGAGTTGAGATAATAATTACAAACAATAACAACAAACAAATCACATGAAAATTAATTTGCATTTCTTTTAAAATATCTAAAACAGAATTCTCAGGGTCTCAATGGTCTCATAACTGCTTGTTAATGTCTAAAACCTTTTTTTATACTTATGCTTACCTTAGGCCATTGATTTATTTTATGAAATAAATTTATTTATTAATAAATTTAATTAATTTATCAAACATGTGCTATGTGTGAGATGCATAGTAAATTTCCCTTAAGACTTCCAAGCAGAAGTAAGACTTCCTAGTTTGCTGGGGAGGCAAACAAGCAAATGGATCACAATTCAAAATGAAAAGTTCACTTGGGTTTTCTGGGAACACACAAAAAAGAGAGAATCTAGAATACCAAAGAAGGATTTCTAAAGGAAAAGATCAGAGGTCAGAGTTTTATATTTTCATTGATACTAGCTGTGTTTTGAAGCATTTGATAATATGTTAATTTTGAAAATTTCTAAGTGACTTACCACTGTTGCTAAGGACACTTCTGCCCATTAAAGAGGAGCAGATTTAGCTGTTCAAGTTTCTAAATAAATAAAATAAAAAGTTCTGGAATGCAGTCTTCAATGAACCATAGTGGTCCATTTAACGTGTTATCTTTTGACTTCAGTTGTTATTGATCTTTCTATTTCAGACAATAATATCTGCAAATCTCATTAAATGTACACATCCCAAACTTAGGAAAATTATACTGTATAAATCTTAATGATTATGATGATGTGAAAGAAGTTTTAATTATTTAAAGCCAATCCTGTAATTCTACAAGTAATCATAATCTTGTCCAAATACACTAGAAATGGCTTTGGTCAAGGGAAATTTGGGAATTGAACTGGCCTGAAAGAATGTCAAAAAGAACCAGAGAATATGGGAGTGAGTAGCTTAGGGTCAGAGTTGCCCTAGGTCAGGAAGAGGCAGTCTCTGTAAAAGCCTCCACCAGCTGGGTTGTAAAAGGTACAGCTGGAGCAGCTGGAAGGGAGATTGGAACGGCCTGAAACTGCAGAAGAATGAGGGTGAAATGAGATGTGCCTTGCTCAGGACAATAAAAGAAAGGCAGGAACAGCTGCAGGGTTTGGATCTGAGATGTGCGGCAAACCCACTTGCAGAGAAAGCGCAACTGAGCAGCAATGAGAAAGGCACATGCATGTATATATATCTGAAGATGCAGAAACCAAATGCTTAGGACAAATTAGTGTGCTTAGAAGATTCTGAATGATGAACTGGAGGGATGACGATTAAAATGCAGAGATAATTGAATTGACAGATATTTTGATTATGCTTTCAAGTTAGCAACATACTATGAATACCTTGCTAAGAAATACTTGGGACTCTACACTGGCCACCAAAACCTTATGTTCTAAGTGAGTCTGGTATACTGCAAATCATTCATTGTAGCATTGAAAAAATTCCTACTCTATTTATACATGGACTAATTGGAAATCAATTTAACTTTCCATACAGCAGTTAAAAAATATGTAAAAATTTCTATATTTTGAGAAATTTCTCATCGAAATTATAATAGGGTACAGTAGTTAATTAATTTTTCCTTCATTATTTACAGTGAGCCTGTATGAAGCTGGTGCTTGTTGTAAGAGCTGCTTTTCTGTCTTTGGGTTATTAGGTTTGCTGATTTCAATATAAAGGGAAAATAATATCAAGCCCCCAAAATATTTTTTCCTCGAATTATGTGGCATTCTTTTTTCCTCTTCCTTTTTTTTTTTTTTTTTGCACTGCATAATGTAGTCTGACAAAAAGTAAGTGTGATCTTAATTGTTAGACTTTGTTTATTCCAGGGAGGAACCAGTGGAGCACCTACAGTAATTAACATGTTTTCTCTGGTCTTCTCATTTTGTTAATGATATCTTATTGAAGGCTGTGAAGTAATTACTGCCCACTGAGGTATGTATGCTGAAACAAATTAATGGCCAATGACCAATAATAATTACACTTGTAATTATCTATTGTGAAGTACAGGCAGAAAAAAATGGAAATTAAAACAATGTTCTTTGAAGCTAAAATTAAACTATATTGATAACTTGCAGTAAAAATCGTATTAACAAAGCAATGATATTCCATGACTTTATCATCACATGTGCCAGTTTTGAATCAGTTACAAAAGACTTGGTTTTGCAGTGTTTTCTACTTCATCCTGTGGGATACAGAAGTAAAAGTGTGAATAATATGACACATATTATGTTAACTTTCAAGTATCACATTAGTTATTTGTGGCACATTTATTTTAACATGAGCAGCATAATTTGCAGCGATTTCAAAAAGTTAAATTTCAGTATCAGAAAACAATATTTCCTTCATCCTTCTCAAGATTCTTTTCCTCCCACTGGCTTCTTACTACATATCTATGGGTAAGAAATTCCAGGTTACTTAGCACTTTAGCAATTTCAGTACACTTTAATATTCACTTTATCTCATGGGTTTATACAAATAAAGAGTAATTTTCCTATAACGCCATCCACTATAAGTTGGGATAGAGGGTGATGGTATTTATACAATTTTCATAGGTACAATTTGATTTTGTGAAATCCAGCAGCGAGTACTCCTCTTTCTTTAGACTTCAGCGTATGTATTTTACATGTGAGAAAATAGTCATAAACCTTAGCTGAGGATTAACATAGTACAGTGGTGGGACTCTGCATCCTGGAACACAGGCGACCTGTGACTTTTGTCTGTGTCTCTAATTAGCTGACAAGTCACTCATTGTCTCTGGGCCTTGGTTTTCTGATCTGAGAAATGGAGCTTTGTATTAGATCATCTCTAATGTTATTCATAGGCTTTAATGTCTGTGGAAAACAATGTAATACGGACCACAAGAGGTTGGAAATTACCTCTCATTTCTTTGATTAAATTTTGTGAAAGCCTTATTAAGAGTTTTAGATTATTTTAATTATTTGGAGTTTGGTTTACAATTCCAATTTTCTTACCTTTAATTCTCAAGCTTTATCAGGTATATGGGATATGGAATAGAATTTTAAATATATACATTTCAAGTAAATTTGAAAAATAATATTTAGATAAATCTGATTTTTCATTAAAACACTGAATAAAATGTAGTGGTTTTGTTTATTATATTGTTCAGTTTCTTATGAGAATTTGAGCCTCTGTGAGATCAGAATTAAGTTTTTATATATTTTTGTACCAGAATCTTAGCATATATATTGGTGTTCAAGAAATATTTGCCAAAAGAAAAAAATAATTATCAAAATATATTTCTTTTGCACATTCTGCATCTTACTATGTTGTTTTAAATTGTTTTCAATGTCAAATATCTTTTCTCCCTCAAATAGAAAGTTGGCTTTCTATATGACAACTTCCATGTTTTGCAATGAAGCAATTAAAATTTGATTCTTTGAGTTAAGGTTTATCATTTGGATATGGATATCACGGTGGAATTTTGATCTCTTTGTTGTAAGTTGAATATCACATCCAAATTACTTTTTTTACATGTGAGGAAATTGGACATAATGAGGATGTAAATTGCGAGATTATTATTATCTAAAATCTCTGCCCTGGAGATTTTAGTTGTTTTATTAAAATTTATTAATGTCTTCTTTAGGATCCCCTAGCAAAAGATGAGAAAAGTTGTTATCCAGCTTTTAAGAATTTTCAGGACCTCTGGCTGTGTTTAATTTTTCTTTTCAGTTCATGGGAACGGGTCCTGTACGCCTGACTGAACTTGGTTTAAATATTTGACAGTTTTTTATTTGCATCCCATTTGGATGTTTTTCAAAATGTCCAGACTATTCACATTACATTTGAATAAGCACTACTCAATGGTTTAATTCAAATTGTCTGACATACCTCTAATTAGTATTTTTAAGGTTTACAGATTATTCTTTATAAAATAAAGTTTGTGGATTTATTTTAATAGTAAATAGTATAATAAAAATAAAATTAAATACCTAATTTTTTCAAATAAAATATTTTAAAGTAAAAGTAATATACAAATTATTAGAGGTTTTAAAGAAAAAATAAGTTTAAAAAACTGACTTTGACAGAAAACTTTTCATTGTGGTAAAATAAGAAATGACAGAGTAAGCAAAAGAACTATCTCTGATGATATAATTCTCAATCTGAAATAATCTTGAAATCATCTATTAAAATACTTAGACTTAGCAACATGGGCAAACTGAAGGTTATAGAGATGTACATAGAGAATACTTTGCTGCTAGTCTTGCTATACTAATTGTTAGCAGTAAATTTTATGTCCAAACCCAGTATAGGTTTGTACACCTGTAAGTATTTGGCAATCATAAAAGGCAGTTTGCTACAATATTAAATTAGAAATTTTTCTTTAATTTAATCAACAATGAGTGAGAATCCAACAGGATCTGAGAAAATTATTATCTAAAAGTGTGCTGGAAAAAGAAAATATTCATTACATGGCTGTATTCTTCTAGCTCTAAATTCATTAAAGACTGCTGTTTATTCTGCTCAATATCATTTAAAGAGAGTTATTTAAAAACTAAATAAGGTGAGAACAGAGCACTTATTTAATTAGAAAAATTCATGACTTTAAGTAAGAGAGGTTGTGAGCACCACACTATGGTCTTGTCTCTCTAGCTAAGCTACTTTGTGAACACAGGCAGGCCTATCTGTCATTCAGAGCCTCATTTTCATCGTCTGACAGTCCATACTTTTTTTGCCTGGAGCATCACTAAAGTCCTTTCAGAAACCATGGGTTATGTGTATACTGGTGTTAATGGTTTATATATATACATGTATAAAATTATAAATTCTCTTAAAATTTATATGAACATTTATTTTTTTAATGTAGGTATGTGAATACCTTGTATATGAAAGAAAAATAATCCAGAGGAATCAATTACTTTATTTTGTTCACATATTTAAAACAATTCCTACCATGTCATTTTCTTTGGTGATGTGTATATTGGAATTATGGTTATAAGAATGTCATGTTCATTATTTTTTTGGACACATTTCAACATCTCTATTCAAGGACTGACTGGATCATGTTTACAGTGGCTTTTCAAGGCATCTGTTCTTAGCCACAGCTGAGAATGGGGCCCACCATGCAGACTGGAAGGATCCACCTAGAATTTGTCGAATTAAGTTCTTGCACCTGGATATAATTGTCATGCTGCTGTGCTGGGGTTTTCTTAAGCTACTGGTAAAACAAATTAGATCAATTTAAACTGGCATCCAGTAGAGAAACAACAACTCACCTCATATAATGTTTTTCAAATAATTATTTTGTATTGCCAGTTTTACCTCATGAATATTTTCCTGGGGGCTGGGTGAGAAAAAATAAAGCTAAAAGAGAGATGTGATAAAAATTTTACTCATGTACAGCCTTTAATATTATTGCAGCACAATTAAGATTTGGGTAAATATGCAATTATAATTTCAGTTCAGATAAATCATTTTCCCCACTAAATCAAACATAAATTCAGATACTTAGTTTTGAGGTAGAATTTATGTAATATTCTAATATCCATATTCAAGTTTCATAAACCATTGACAAATTTGTTGTGGCTTTGATGACATAAATATTTTTACAGATAGAAAAGATACATATGAGAGTCATGGTAAGTAGGAAACAATTTATTTCTGTTTGTTAGTAGATTTCATGGAACTCATTTGGTTTTTCATTTTTGAGTCACTTATATTTGGTAACCAAATTCACATTTTTCCTGGAAATCCAATAAATTCAAGAATGGGGCTAGTGCTTGTGCTATCGTGGGGCTAATACATGCATGTATTTCTTTGTACATTCATTACTTATTCACTTGATACAAATTTCATGGGCATCAGTTAGGTGTCGGGCAGGACACAGCAGGGAAACATGGTTAAGTCCCTGCCTTCCTGAAGTTTATATTCTAGTTTGGGAGATAGACAAAAATAAAAGATAGAAACAAAGTAAGAATTAATTTCAGTTAGCATTAAGTCTGTGAAAAACATAATATAGCCCCAGCTGGTGTGGCTCAGTGGATTGAGTGCTGACCTGTAAACCAAAGGGTTGCTGGTTCAATTCCCAGTCAGGACATGTGCCTGGGTTGCAGGTGCCCAGTAGGGGGCGTGTGAGAGGCAATCACACATTGATGTTTCTCTCCTTCTCTTTCTCCCTCCTTTCCCCTTTCTCTAAAAATAAATAAATAAAAATATTTAAAAAACATAATATAGACTAATTACAGAGTAGTGAAAAGATACAATTAGAGTGGTCAGGAAGACTGCTCTGAGAAAGTTTTCATGTTGATGTATGTATGAATAAGCATATATGCTAACTGCATTAATATATGTGTTTATTTCTTAATATGCCTTTGTATTTCCATGTCCTTAGAAAATGTCTAGTATAGGCATTTTCTAGTATAGGCATTAAGATAGGATAAAAATACCCTACCTGATTTGAAGGACTAGGGTTTTCCATGATGAAGTAATCACCTGAGCTAGAGCAGACCCTGCCTACTTAATTTGAGAAGGAAGGCATCTGCATTTAGAAAAGTCTGTGCATACATAGTAAGATTATATATATAATCTGTTGGTATTATTTTTCCCAAATATAACCTACAAAACACAATACTATATTATAATGTGATCAATATTATAACATGATTTATTGCAAAGGTTTGGATATAAAGCCTTATAGAGCCTTCCCTAACCATTTTTTTTCTTCTGACATTGTCACTCTGACCCCTGTCATAATAACTTGTACGTTTTCTCTTGTAGTACACCCCACCAAGCATTGCCATTAGTGGTATACCAGTGTATTTTCCTTTTGAGGTTTTACTCCTTGACAAGGCTTTGTGTTTGATGTGTTTTTGTATTTCCAGAGCCTAGAAGGAAAAGAAATGTGTTTAACTATGAATGTGAGGTAAAGGAATTCAATTGCATTTTAATTAAAATGTTCAGAACTGATTAAGTAGAAAAATTTCACTTATATATTGATCTGAGAGGAAAATATTATATTTAAGTGGCAAAGATTAATTCCAAGTTCCAGCAACCCAGCTGACTGACTTGCGCTTATTGTTGGCAGCAAACATTGTAGCCAAGTTGGATTCGCAATGATGAAAAGGCTGTTGCTGATGGAAATAACTGTTTCTAATGTCAGTTCTTGGCCACTATGTACATTGTCCTACCAAATTCTGACAATTGTGCTATGAGGCAGGTGTTATCGACCCACTTTACAGATAAATAATTGAAACTCAGAGAGAATGAAAAACTGCCCAAGCTTGTCATAGATCAAAATAGGTTATAATAATGTGTATGTCACATTATATTATGAAACACATGATGCATAATAAAGTAGTATAAAAATCCAAGATAAAAATTTATAAAATGGCAGTTTTATGTATATAATGTGTGTGTTGTTACATGGTAGTGAAATAGTTTTTCAAATGTTTGGTGAGGAAAAGGTGTGAGGTGGTAGGAATATGTATTTTGGTGAAGTTTGGGGTGGTATATATGTATGTGGGTATGTGTACCTATATACATATATACATCATATGCATAGATATTTACATAGTTACTTGATGCTATTAGATTTGAACCAACTTGTAATCCTTATGGTGCAATATCCCCAACAAGATGAATTTTGGGCATGGCCATTTTTTGTTTATCTCTGTGCTCCCAATGCTTAACACAATGTGTGGTACAATGTAGGCACCTACTAAATGCTTGTTTAAAAAATGAAAAAGTAGCAAAGCAATTTTGTTACCATGATGATTCATAGCAGAGAGCACCTAAGATTTTTACTCCTATTAGCTTTAAAAACCAACATAAACAATGGGGGATAAAACTGTTACTTTTATTTTGATTCCTAAAGCTCAGTGGAGATTTTTTTTTACTATAAGAATTTGTCTACTTTAATATTATAGCTTTGGGCTAGGCAATATGGTTTGGAAATGCAAAGCTTGAGAAAATCACATATATGAAGTCTGTTCAGAAGGTATCCTTACAAGTAATATGAAAAATAGAGACATTTATTGAAGAAGATACAAGACCCATCATACATAGGACAATGATGCCTCAGTCCCATTCAAAGTAGGCTCCTTGGGACCTCACACAGTTCTATTTGCTATCAGCTACCCTGTCATATTTTCCTGAATCTCATTGATGGTCTGAAATCTCTTCCCTTTCAAAGGTGATTTTAGTTTTGGGAAAAGCCAGAAACTGTAGGGCACCAAATCTAGGCTGTAGTAAGGCTGAGTCACCTGGGTGTGTTGATGTTCCACCAAAAACTCTGCACAAGATGTGATTCATGAGTGGGCATGGTGGTGATGAAGCTGCCAATCACCATTTGTCTGTAACTGTGGCCTTCTGAATCATCCAATAGTTTCCTCAGAGGAATGTTTAAGCTTAATGCAAATTTGAAGCAGAATCATTACTCTCTTGCTCAGTCATTTTTAATGCAATGGCTACACATTACATGTGCTCACTTAACGGTGTCTCTTGCCCCCACTGACTAGCTGACTAGTCAAGTGAAGACATTATTGTTTACACATTGGCATTCCAGTCCATTCTTCTTGGCTGCCAGGATAGATGGATGTTGTGCAAATGGTCCTCATTATATTAACAATGGCTGGACTTTTCCAGACAGATCTCATATATGCAAAAATCTAGCAACTGTTTATCTTTTTATAGTCTAATGTTGGACTGTAATGAACAAAACAAACAGATAAATAAGATATTTTATAAATTTGAAGCTAATGGTCACTGTTATCCACACATTTATAAGTATATTCACTCTGAAGGTCATAAGATTGACTGATACATGTGTCCTAATACATCATTCACACACATACACTGAACTCAAAACAAAGCTGACACAGAAGGTTAACCAAACAATATATTCTTTTTAGTTTAAGGATTCTTTTGTTAGCATATCAAAAAGGCAGAAAAGAGATTAAAATTTACAAAACAAATTGTAACCTGAAAATTAGGAGAAATATATGTCTTTAGAGCTAAGCCTTCAGAAATATAAAAGTAACATAGGTTCAAAATTAAGTAAAAAGATATTTTAACCTCCTTATGGGATGATGGACATGAAGGTCAGTTGTTATCACTGGTACTTTATCTTATATTTATGTGTCTCTAGAGAGAGTAGAAGTCACTCAAAATCTTTTGGGATTTTAAGCACAAAGGCTATTCTATACAGCTCATATTGAGGAAATGGACTGTGTATACAGGGAGGTGACTTGAGTAGACAATCTCACTTTTTGTATGATTATGCATTCTGATGTTAGAAAAAACAAGACTGTGATCCCCTTCTTAATGGGTTCAATTTCCGTAATTAGCAAGTACAGAGTAAAAATAACCCAGTCCACAATATCTATGACTTAGAAGTAGAAGATTTTGGGTTGACACTCCTTATAGACTATGTAGTACAAGTGTACAATTCTCAGAATTAAAGGGGGGCCTCTATGATGATGTGCTTCTTCTCCTACTTTTCCTAGGACACCACTTTTAGTTCATTTTTGGAACTGGAACCATCCAGGAAGTAATCTCTCACAGAATTACATGCTGCCTCAGGCATTGCCATGTAGGCAAGGCTCTCACAGTTCTGATATTGTTCTTAAATTAGTATTTAGACCAACATGTGTCTGTGACAGGATTTAAAATTTCCCAAATTTTCTGATCTAATTTTAATGTTTCAAATGTTATTCTGAAGAAAAATGAAATTGTTTTGTTGAAAAAAATAAGGTTGTATAGACTTAATATAAGGCTCACAGGGGTGTCCAACCTTTTGGCATCTTTGGGCCACGCTGGAAGAAGAAGAGTTGTCTTGGGCCACACAGTAAATACACAAACACTAATGAAAACTGGTGAGAGAAAAAGGTTTTAAGTAAATTTACAGTTTTGTGTTGGGCTACATTCATAGCCGTTGCATATACCACATGTATGTGGCCTGTGGGCCCTGGGTTGAACACCCCTGTGGGAATTTACCTGTCAGTCACAAAAGATTTGTTTTTATAGGACTGGGTGATAGATTGTTGATTTCAGAGAAAATTCTATATTTTTAAATTTTTGATGTCCCAAATTTGATTTTACTTACATACACACAGAGTGGTTATGCTAACCTGATATACAGGTAGGTAATTGGAAACGAAGAGGCAAGCAATAATCTAGTCACTTCAGACAAAAAAGAAGGGGGCATCTTTGATTTTTCCCACTTTTCCATTAGTGAAAATGGTCTCTATATTCTGCTTTCAAAGTATTGTGATTTTAATAGAGTTTTCTACATCTCTACTTGGCCCAGTCATTGTCTTCTGTCACCTGGACTATTGTGCTGACTTCTCCTGCCCTCTGCTTCCCACATTAGACACTCTAAAATCTATTCCTTATGCAGGAGTCAGACATAATTTAAAAAAAAAAATGTGAGTCAGATCATGTCAATCCTTCTTTAAAGGTCTCTGTAGTTGTATTCATAATTGCCAAACTGAAAACAACCAAAATATTTATCAACTAGTGAATGAATAAACAAATAATACCTTCATACAATGGAATTCTCTCAGCAATAATGAGTAAGTGATACAGTCAACAACACAGATAAGTGTGAAAGACCTTATGCTAAGTGAAAGGAACAACATACAAAACATTGCATGATTCCATTTATATGACATCTTGAGAAACTATAGGGACAAAATCTGGTTGGTTGGGGGTGGGAGACACCAGGAAAGTTTTGAGGTGATGAAATAATCTATTCCTTGATTATGGTAGTCATATAACTTTATACATTTTCTGTAATCATTAAACTGTTACACATGAAAAGAATGAATTTTATTAAATTCACACATATAATGGTTATATAGGATATATAAAACCATCATATATAAAATATAATTAAAATATATATTATCTTATTTGTCCCCATCTCCCAATTCTATAGAATGTACTGTCTCCTCAAAACCACATCTTTCTATAGTGTCTCCCTTTAACTCCAAGAATTGTCCATGTGTATTATAGAGTCTGCAGGGAGCTTCTATCCAAATGATATATATGTGAGGTCAATATTATCTCAATAAACATAACTTTTAAAAAATAAGAAAATATTCTTTGGCTTCCTCTGGTGCTTAGATTAAAAATGCGCTCCACCGATTTGGGCCTGGAAAGCCCTTTGTGAACGTGCTTCTGCCCGCCCTTCACTCATCTTTCTCCTTGCCTCCCATGGTTCCAGACTGTGTAGGGAGTTTTCTTAGTCAGTTTAAGAACAATAAAGCATCAATCTTTAAAATAACATTTAATTATTATGAATGAGAATTTAAAGTATAAAATTATATATCGGTAATTCCTTGGCAGAATAGCCATCCAGTCTTAGTTCATGGGAAAGGAAGAGAAGAGGTGGCAATTAAAATATCTGAGATTATGTCTGATTAGGTCAGTGGCCAAATGTTTTCTGTCATTTAGACATGATATAAGAAAAGATGAATTTAAATTGATAAGAATGGATACTACATTTATCTTAGCCAAATGCAGAGAAGCAGGTCTAGGTGAAAAAGGTGGAGAGATTAAGGGAAAAAAAATCTCATAGACACAGACAACACTTATATGGGGATTACCAGAGGGAAAGAGGAGTGGGGGGAGGTAGAAGAAGGTAAAGGGGTAATAAATGGTGATGGAAGGAGACTTGATGACTTGACTTAAGGTGGTGAACACACAATACAATATACAGATGATGTATTACAGAATTGTACCCCTGAAACCTATATAATAACCAATTAACCAGTGTCACCCTGATAAATTCAATTAAAAAGGAAGAAGTAAAGACATTAAACAATTGATTTTGTTAATTAAAAAGACAATTATTTAAATATTTTACACCTATTATGTAACAGGGTATTCAAAGGGACCATATTTTACTTTGTAAAATATGAAAATTAAATTTTATTAAATAATACCTTCTTCTGCTTTGTTTACAAACCTACATTTAACAAATATTTAACTACAAATATTTCAGATACATACCTTATATGATGAATGTAGGGCAACACATAAACATAAAGATGGGTAACATATAAAAGGATATAAACTATATAGAAGAAACAACATCTCACCCCCCCTTTGTAATTTGAATCAATTTTACATCTAAGTAAAATGTGCTTTTCTTTTTTTTTAAATTAAATTTTATTTTAATTGTTGTTCTAATACAGTCTTCTGTTTTCTACTCCCATCCCGTCCCTCCGCTCCAGCCCTCCCCAGCTCCCTTCCATTTCCACCCCCCCCTAGCTTTTGTCCATATGTCTTTCATACTTGTTGCTCTAATCCCTTCCCCTTTTCCCTGGATATTCCTATCCCTCTCCTCTCTTGTTCTCAATTTTAGTGTCTTTGGTTATATTATGCTTGTTTGTTTGTTTTTTTTGATTAGGTTCCTGTTAAAGGTGAGATCATATGGTATTTGTCTCTCACCTCCTGGCTTATTTTGCTTAGCATAATGCTCTCCAGTTCCATCCATGCTGTCGCGAAGGGTAGGAGCTCCTTCTTTCTTTTTGCTGCGTAGAATTCCATTGTGTAAATGTACCATAGTTTCTTGATCCATTCATTTACTGATGGGCACCTAGGTTGCTTCCAACACTTGGCTATTGTAAATTGTGCTGCTATGAACATTGGGGTGCATAGGATCCTTTGGGTTGGTGTTAAAATGCGCTTTTCTAATAGTTGGATCATATAGAAGTAAAAATTCTGCTCACATATTTAAATTAGATTTACAAAGCTTCTATAAATGTGTTAAAACAGATTCACATAAATCACTAAAATGTCACTTGAAAAAAAAAGGTTACATTTATTATCTGATAGTGCTTCTTACCACATCAGTCACATTTACATATTATACACCCCAGGAATATGTTAGGGCTAAAAAAAGTTTTCAGTTTATCTAAGAAGTAGCAAAAATACAAGTTGATTCTAGTGTGGGATTATGGGACTCAAATTTTACGTTTTTCAATGGACTATTTCTTTTCTCCCTCCTTTTCCTCTCATCCTTCCTCACTCATTGTCTCCCTCCCTCCCTGTCTCCCCCCCCATCTCCCTCTCTCTCTCCTTCCCTCCCTCCGTCCTTCCTTTCCACCTCTGATTTTTCTTTAGACTTTCTTTTCTTCTTATGCTCACTGAAAAGATTATGGTTATTGCAGGAAGTTCCCAGTTTATGGCTTTAGGATATTTTGAATTTACATTAAACATTTGCTGTTAAGTATGAATTTAGACAATATAGATTACTGTCAGGCTGGGGTCCCAGAATTCGTTTGAATTTCATTTAATTTCCTTTTAATTTATCTTAGAACCGGATGACATTATGCAGGAAACATCTTCTGCAATGATGCTACATTCATCACTTGACTAAGAACTTGTTCTCAACTTTATGAACCAGCAGAGTGACCTTCTGTTCCCAAGAGAAGGCCTGAAATGCACTGGGCAAAGCTCTAGCTCTTTGAAATAGCTGTTCAGTGTTACAGATGTTCAGGTGACTGACTGATGGTTTCCCTCTTCCATAAGACAGCCCCCAGGATGCTCCAGGATGACTTTAAGCTGGAATGACTCTTGGGAGCTAGGTTTGATATGACATGGTCTCAAGGCATCCCTAAAGTTCTTCCAGAAAGTCTGGTAAGTTCTAAAACTTCCCTGGAAACAAATCCTCTCTGTAAGCACAAAGAGAGAAACATGAAAAAGGGAAATGTCAAGGTCAATGCCTTACTTGGCACTTTCTGGGTATAGCATAACAGTGGTTAGAAGCTCTAGCTCTGAGGTTGAGGTGCTTGGTTACAATGAATAGTTCTATCACATGATCAGAGCCCCAGTTTCCTCATTAATAGTGACAATGATAATAATAACAATAATACTTATTTAATGGAATTGTGAAGATTAAACTAACACAGTGCTAGCTCAATGTAAACACTTAATGTTATATATTAGTATTGTTGTTATTGCTATTATTATCATAGTGTCAGCAGTTAATTTGGCTATAGCTGAATGACTGCTGGGGCTTTTCTCATTTTATCAATTATGAAAATAACTTATATAACAGTTGTGATAAATATGTATAGAGAACTAAGTACATAGATAAGTAGAATTCAAAATTCAAGCAGATGCTTTAGTTTAAATATTCATAACTAGTTTATCTAGAGTAAGGAAAACTTTGTAATTTGAATCAATTTGCTTTATTCAGTTTTATGCAAAAACCTCTCATTTCCTTTGTTTTATAATTAGATATAATATTTAAGGGCACCAAAATAGTACTTACAGCTTAGGAAGTAAATCAATATATGTTATATTTGAGACTTCTGGCCAAGATGGAGGCGTAGATGGACACACTGTGCCTCCTCTCACAACCAAAATTAAGGATAACAAAAATTTAGAATAAAAAAACAGCCAGAACAGATAGAAAATTGAATTGTATGGAAGTTCTACAATGATTCACCCAGACTGTTAAGAGGGGTGGAGCTAACGGCCAGCAGAGAGGGATAGCAGCAGGAAAAAGCAGTGGCTAGTGGTCCCAGACATGCAGGCAGCAGTTGGCACACCCCAGGTGCATAGGCGGCGGTTACCAGGCATGGGGAGGCAACAAGGAGACCCAGGGAGGCACACAAGGAGGCTCATCGCAGTCGCACATTCACGTGCAGATAAACAAGGTGAAATTAGGCAGCAAGGCAGACTGTGCAACCCAGGGCCCCAGTGCTGCGAAATAAAGCCTAAAAGCACCGATTGAAAACACTTGTGGGGGTTGAAGTGCCTGGAGAGACTCCCAGCCTCACAGAAGGGACTGAAATCCAAGAGAGAGCGGAGCAAGCACCATTATTCCCTCTCTGACCCCATCCCCACATACAGCATCACAACTCTGTGACTGGGTTGCCCCGTCATGGTGAACACCTAAGGCTTCGCCCCCATATGTAACAGGCGTGACTAGACCCCCCTCCAAAAAAAGAAAAATATTGCTTGAAGGAAAGAACAAATTAAAGCACCAGAGCCAATACTTTCAAGTGACCAAGAGGTAGCCAACCTATCAGATGCACAGTTCAAAGCACTGGTGATCAGGATGCTCACAGAATTGGTTGATTTTTGTTGCAAATTAGATGAACAAATGAAGGCTACAATAAGTGAAATGAAGGAAAATGCACAGGGAACCAATAGTGATGGGAAGAAAACTGGGACTCAAATCAATAATGTGGACCATAAGGAAGAAATCAACAACCACACAGAAAAGAATGAAGAAACAAGAATTGAAAAAAATGAGAAGAGGCTTAGGAACCTCCAGGACATCTTTAAACGTCCCAACATCCGAATTATAGGGGTACAAGAAGGGGAAGAGGAAGAGCAACAAGTGAAAAACTTATTTGAACAATAATGAAGGAGAACTTCCTCAATCTGGCAAAGGAAATAGAATTCCAGGAAGTCCAAGAAGCTCAGAGAATCCCAAAGAAGGTGGACCAGAGGAGGAACACAGCAAGACACATCATAATTACATTAGTCAAGATTAAAATGAAGGAGAGAATTCTAGAAGCAGCAAGGGATAAGGGGACAGTCACTTACAAAGAAGATCCCATCAGACCGTCAGCTGATTTCTCAAAAGAGACCTTCCAGGCAGAAAGGGGCTGGAAAGAAGTATTCCAAGTCATGAAAGTCAAGAACCTACATACAAGATTGCTCTATCCAGCGAAGCTATCATTTAGAATGGAAGGGAAGACAAAGCGCTTCTCAGATAAGGTCAAGTTCAAGGAGTTCATCATCACCAAGCCCTCATTATATGAAATGTTAAAGGGACTTATCTAAGAAAAAGAAGATAAGAAATATGAACAGTAAAAAGACAGCAAACTCACAGATATTAACAACCACACCTAAAACAAAAGCAAATAAGCAAATAAGTAGAACAGGAACAGAACCACAGAAATGGAGAGCACATGGAGGGTTAGCAACAGGGGAGTGGGAGGAGAAGAGAGGGGAAAAGGTACAGAGAATAAGAATCATAGACAGTAGAGAGAAAATAGACAGTGAGAGGACAAGAATAGTATGGGAAGTGTAGAAGCTAAAGAACTTATGACACATGGACATGAACTAAAGGGGGGGAATGTGGGTGGGAGTGGGTGTGCCTGGTGGAGGGAAATGAAGGGGGGAATGGGACTTCTGTAACATAATAAAATATATTAAAACATATATATTATATTTTTCTGGTATAACATTCCTGTGAAATATTAGGTTAAGGTAAGAGAATGAAAATCTCCTCTTAGAGTTCGTTCATATTTTGTGTTTCTTACACAAAATGTTAAAACAAACAAATAAAAAATTCCTGTTAATTTATTTTTATTGCACCAAATTACTTTTGGTAAATTCTATGCCAAGTCTATGAAGCTAATTATTAAAAAATAACAACTTCCAGCAAATAAATAGTGATATTAATATATCATTTTAATATGATATTCTAGATGAATTTTCAATGGAAAATGTTTAACATTGTTGTAATATCTGTTACCTCTTTTCTCTCATTATTATTACATTGTTATTTTTATTAGTACACCAAAATGACATATTACTAAATACCAGTGAATATTGGAAGAAGGTTAAACAGTTATTTTAAAGAAAACTCCCTATAGAAATGCAGAAAGACCTTTTTCTATTTAATAAATACATTACTTGTACAGGTTATTTTTACCTGCTGAATATTTCCAGGCATTCAAATAATAGTTCCCTTCAACTGTCTCTTCTCATGTCTTAGCTAATGTAACCCACAAAGGACAAGCAGCTCGGAGATCAGTGAGTGCTTCTGTCCTACTGAAGTGCTGGGAGGCAGCCTGGAGTTTCCCAGAAGGCCCAATCAGGTGCAGCCGTTTACTAGAAACAGCCTGGATCATGTTTGTTTTGGATTCATCTTCTGGCTTTATGATCTTGGGCAAGTTATTTCTTTCATTTCTTCACATGCAAAACAAGAGGACTAATACCTACCTTACAACCATTTTTCCCATTCTTTTTTAATGTGAGAAATAAAAATGATAATCTTCATAAAATGATCGCTAAGTATAAAATACTTATTCCATTTAAATCTATTTCAGCTACTAAGTGTGCCATCAGTTTGAATCCTGTGTCTCAAATGAGAATAGTAATTGTATTTACCGCTCAGAGTTGTTGGGAGGGAGCTATACATACGGTATAAAACAGCTGGGCAGTTTGCTAGACATTGTCATGCTTTTTTATTATCAATCCACTAACTTTTGCTTTACTAAGAAGCAGACCAAATGGACATATTTGATGTAAATTGCAGGAATGAAAGAAAATGAGATTAATTTTTAAAAATGCAATAAAAAGAAAACTAACTGTACAAGGTATGTGAATATGAACACTTAAGTTATATATGTAATGTGGTAGCATTTCAATTATAACAAAATTAACAGAAAGAAGAAATTCTGATCACTTGAGTTTGTATATTCCTTGGACAAGCTCATGTGAGTACAAAGTAAGTAGTTTTAGAAAGTCGACCACCTGGTTTTGTCTGGAAACACTTTTTAACTGAGGGTGTTTTGCATGACTTAATAGAGTCTAATTTCTTCAACATGTTTAGTAATTACTGCATGGCACATTAACTAGATGGGTTCTGAACATTCAGAGATAGTCTTTATCATTTTAACTAAAAAGATTGCATTTTATAATATATGTAAATATGTGAGCTCATATTGCTCTTAAGATGGGATGAAAGGGCATGGTTTTATTTTGCATTAGAAAAACTGAGCTAGTGCTTCCTAAATATTAACAGGTACAATGAGAAAAGCAAAATAAACTAAAAGTAATTCTCTGGTCAAGTTTTAGAGACATTAGATTAAACAAAACTCTAAGACTTTTATTGCAGCATTTCTCAAATCTTTAGTATATAGTGTGTATTGAGAATTTCTAAGGATGACAGTAGTATGTTCACCATGTTTGTTAATATTATTTGACAATTGAATTCTTTTCTTGAGGAGCTATTGTTAGATATATATTTTGGAAAGTTCCGGGGTAGAGATTATTGTGTTTCCTGTCTTCATTTTCAAATAAAGCAAAACCAATTTTATATAAACCCCAAGATGGCAGATGAATTTAGAATTTTCTACCACATTTCCACTTTAATTGTTCAACTCCTTTGGGGACATCTTTGTAAACCTAGCTTACAAAACAATTTCTAGGAGTAATAGACTGTAGCTCTTGGATTCTTTTTGTTCCTTCTCCCATTTTAAAAGTACAAATTATCATCACAGGTCAGATAAAGAAAAATGTTGGTTTTCCTTTTGTAAATATCTGATACTGAGGGTGTAGAACTAGACCAAATTAGTATCTATGATTTAAAGTACCAAGAGGAAGAAAAGACACTCCAAACAAAAGCTGATACTCACAAGAACATCCTTGGATCTTTGAAATATTATTTTAGAGGGAAAATTGAAGGCATCAATTAAGTCATGATAGTGATAATGATGATTATTTTATTGTGGGTTTTACTTGTCCTACTCCATGAAGAAGGTAAACAATAGAGAAAGAAAATGTCATTTGAGAATTCTATTTTTTTTTTTTTTTTGCATTGGTTTAGTCTTCCAACCTTGAATCCATTGATGGTTTGGGCCAGATAATTCTTTGCTGTAGGTAGATGCCAGTTGCACCTTATCCCCTACTTGTGATAAACAAGTGTCTCCAAATGTCTCCTGGGGGCAAAATCACCCAGTTGAGAACCATTGGTCAACTGTTTTCTTTGAATTTTCCCCCTTTACTATGAAAAGATGAATATAAGAAATTGAAGGACATTATACTGTATATATTCATGTGAATAATACAATAAAACTGCAAATAAATTCTAAAGGAATAACAATTCTTTAACAGGTTTCCTGTCATCTTCTGTATCACTAGGGAAGTATGGGATCATTTTCTAATCTCCTGTTAGCTGACTTATTTTTCATCCTTTTGTCCTGACTGACATTTATTTCCATGAAAAAGAATATTAGCAAAGCAATCCCTTTTCATCTTAAAATGCTTAAGAATGAAATTACTAAAACCATTGTTTATAATATCTACTGTTTGATATAATCTTTCTGGAATTAACAAACATTACTTTTTAAATAAAATGAGAAATTGCCAAATATATTGGTTAAATGTATAAATCAAATGAAATAGAATGCCATACAATCCCTTCCCTATTTATATTTTTAAATTCTTTTAGACTATAAATTCACACCTATTTTTCTGTCTTCCAAAAGTTTCCATCTTTCATATTGCTATTTGGGTATCTGTTATCCTGGGGTGGGGGAATGGTGGTGGTGGGGAAATGCAGACAACTGTAATTGAACAACACTAAAATAAATTAAAAAAAAGACTATAAAGCTGTCCATGATGGGTTGGTAAAGAGAGTATCTGAAAATAAGCTTGTGGTTTTCTAGCACAATCATGGCTAGAAATGTGCATTATAGGATTATTATTTTAGTTATCATTTATG
Source organism: Anoura caudifer (assembly GCA_004027475.1). NCBI lineage: Eukaryota > Metazoa > Chordata > Mammalia > Chiroptera > Phyllostomidae > Anoura > Anoura caudifer. The sequence goes on along the minus strand of PVKU01010022.1, from coordinate 30,377 downwards.
TTTACTTTTTGTAACTCTCTAGGACTGAACCTTTATTTCTGCAGAGGAACATGGTGAATTTTAACATTTATATCAACTTATATGGGACCTGAGTAATGCCCTAAATAAAATAAGAAAAAAAAGAATAACCAAAAATGAAAAGAAGGCATATATGTCCTAATAACCAGTTAGATTCTCAAAGCATATATTCTTGATGTCTGCAGGGAATAATTTGACATTTTGACATAATATCTTCTGTTTAATTAATATTTAAATATATATTTTCCAGTTTTAAATTACCTATATAGTTAGTTATAGCATAGGTAGAATGAAGAGCCCTAAAGAACCTATATCTTAACAGCAGAAATATTATTGTTGTTTTTGTTTTCTAAAGTTCTTTTTGAGTACAGAGTTTTACAATATGAAATAAATTCACTGTCAAGTTATTCTTAGTGCTTATATTAGCCTTAAATCATATGAAGCTTAAAGTCCATTTTTCTACTTTTGAATTTTACATATGATTAAAGGTAATCTTCTTTATTTGTTTTCTTTGTATAAAGAAAGATACTCTGTTACCTCTGTCAGATTACATTAGAGGATTTCAGTGACATTCCTGTACTAGAGAAACTGCAAATGCTTCGGCAGGCTGTGTATTTATATTTATGCAGCCCCATGGCATAATCCTATTTTTATGAGGAATGAATAGAATTTACTCAAAAATAAAAATATCTTACTTAAATCACCTATAGTCTCAGTCCAATTTAAAAGAATAACTTTAAAGCTTTTTGCAAACATTTAAATCAGATAAGTCAGCACAATCCCTTGCTAAAGGTCAAAAAGATTTCAGTAAAAATTCAAACAGAATGTCAGTTGGGACCTGACAAGGCAAAGAAGGTGGATGAGTATATATATACAGTTGCTCATCTTTTTGCTCAAGAGTCAAAACAGAATTATTCTGGAATGGAAATGGTGTCCACCTGACCTATTGTTTAATGTGTGTTTCCAAACTGGTTTATGATTGCCAAATTAATCTCAGATAAAAACTTATTTGCACGAGTAAAAAAGGGAGCAGAACACTTTACCTGCATCAGTACAAAGCACTGCATAACAATTATTTGTTTTTGTCACTACTGTGGCTTTGGGAACAAGTAAATATAAACAGCAGGAAATACAAATATAGAGGCAGTGCAACTGGAGGTTGTCAGGGAGCAGTATGGCGGCTTGAGGAGCTGAATTCGGCTTGAAATAGGCTTTCTCTCAATACGCGTAAGACGCTTTGGCTCTGTATCAGACCTCTGGGGCAACCACTCAGCGGGACAGGGATTATCCAGCATGTTACTATAGTCTGTGCTTCCCAATTCATAGAAATCTTGCCTCCCTCTCAAACTCTTACATTAACTCACTAGGTACTGACTTTTTCATTTATTTTTTTCCTTTCTAGGGTTTTAGGTCTTTTGGCCAAAAAGAGTAGCACACATTAATCCAGAATCTTAAAAGTATTTCATGAACATGATTGAGAAGATATGAAATGTGTAACATATATAGATAGTTAAGAAAGTATAACCATGGGTAATTTTGCAAGCTGAGTATTGTGTGTTTTCTGAAGATGTTTCTTTCTTATTGGTGGCCCTACCAAAAATTTTCTAAGCACAAATTGACTGTATTTTAACATACTGCTATTCACTCAAATGAAGTTCCAAATGTATTAGTATTCTAACAATGAGATGCATTCTTTTTATTTCTCTTCTTCGTTCCTTCCTTCCCTCCCTCCCTCCCCTTCCTTTTCTTTCCTTCCTTCCTTTTCTTCTTTCTTTAGGGCTTGATAGAGTTAATTCCCTTTAGCTGTGAGACTATGCTGCGGTGGAAACCCCATGGTTATTCCAAACGCAGGACCATAAAAAAGCCAGATTAGCTGAGTGAGGAGGGAAAGGAAACTGTGCACTTCCTGTCTCTTAATAAAGCTAAGATATCAGAAGTATTTAATAACCATTGTGAGTTTTAATAGGAAATTGTATGAACATTTTGGTAATTCCCTCAATCTACGGTTACCGTTTGGAGATTGTTTTTGTTTAAACTAGCTTAGAGATCTAGAAAATGTTGTAAAACCAGGATCCTATTACCCATAGCACTGCTAAATAATCAACTATAAAGACATTAAAAGTTCTTTTTGGATATCTCATTTACACTGAGCAGAGTGACTTATACCACAGCTAAGGAAACAACAGCAATTGTTTTATAAGCACTGAAAAGGCAATAAAATGTGGATTCCTTCTGCAGGTCCAAATGTAGCAGCTGGATTTGGCTTTACGAACCATGAAAAATAGTTCCCATCTGGAAGTTGATGTTGAATAAAGATGCAACAGTAAGATAGCATTTTACATGAAACATTTTATACATGTCTAGCAAAATTTTTGGTATTTTCCTATTATAATTAGAAAATAATGACAGAAAATCAATGAGTTTAACATCAAATACCCCAAGCTTTCTTAATTTTGGAGTGATGTTTGTTTGGTTTGTTAAAAACAAACCAGGGAACAGAAACCTTGTCTTTAAATTTTCTTAATAAATACTATGTACCTAGTAGATATACAATTAAAAGCACAGTCACTAACTCCAAAATTCAACATTTCTTTGGTGTTGATGGTAAATTCTTTACTTATTGAAAAAATGTATGGTGATGTACAATTCACTCCCTCATTAATCCAGCATATTATAAAATATTAGTTTTTTCTATGAATAAAGTCTTTATCAAGTCTTCCATGCAGCTAGTATTTGAAGTTATATGTATAAGCTGAACCTAATGAGGTTATTTCACTATCCTTTTGTTTCTGTTGAGAAATATCTCAAATACAAAGTAAACATATAGCCATAAACCCAATTTGATAAGATTGGAATGATGCTCATCAACATTCCCGAATCTCCTTCTGAATGTATTATGTAAATTGGTAAAAATTACTATTTACTACCAATGCATTTTAGTAGATACAGAATTTTGCAATAAGAAAGGACAGACATGATTTGCCCCCCTTTTGCACTTGTTTTGGCCATATTAAAATTGAGAGACTGAGGAGATAATAAGAATGTTGGTATTTATAAGCTTTAATGTATCATTTGATATGTTAATCCATATATATGAGCTAAATTCAAACATGTTATTGTTTATTTTTTGCACATTACTTCTTTAAAACAAAGATTTTAAGTTATTAAAGTCTCAGTACTTTTTTATTTTTAAAAAAGTGCAGTTTGAGTTACTTAATGATTTTAGATAAAACAATGCTTACTTTAGAATATCTGTAAATTTAAAAAAATTATTTGTAGAATATTTTGAGGTTCAGTAAAGACTATGTGACATTCTGGAAAAGGCAAAGCTATAGAGGTAGTAAAAAGATCAATGGTGGCTAGAGGTGAGCAGGGAGGGATAACTAGGTAGAGCACAGAGGATTTTCAGGACAGCAAAATGACTGTGTATGGCACTAGAATGGTGGATATATTTTTACACATTTGTCAAAACCCACGGGATATATACCACCAGGAGTAAATCCAAATGTACCTAATGTAAACTAATGTAATGGACTTTTGGTGATAATGATGTGACACAGTAAATTCATTGATTATAAGAAATGTAGTACTCTGGAGGGGGACTTTGAGAGTGAGGAGGGTGCGCATTTGTACAGATAGGGGGTATATGGAAAATCGCTGTACTTACATTCAATTTTTCTGTGAACCTAAAACTGCTCTAAAAAATAAAGTCTTAAAAAATTTACAAAAAGAAAATATAACTAAAGAAGGATAGAGACAAAATGGATGGCGTCAATCTATCGAAATTAATTAAAATGACAAAATTATTAGATATTTTCTTAGACTATTTTTTCTAAATTTATCTACCAACATAGAGGAGCATCAGTAAGTTTTAGTAAGTTACTTTTTTTCTAATCAGAGTTCTGGCCAAGATGGAGACATAGGTAGAAACTCTTCACTTCCTCGCAAAACCAAAAGGATGATAACCAATCATACCTAGAAGCACCAGAAAATCAAACTGCATGGAACTCCAACAACCAAGGAATCAAAGAAAAAATCAACTAGAACAACCAGACCAGTGTGCCAAGACAAAGAAATTGGCCGAAATGAAAGAACACAGCAAAACTTCAGAAAGAGAGCTAAACAATGAAGAGATAGCCAACCTATGTGATGGAGAATTTAAAGTCCTGGTAATCAAAATACTCACAGAACTGATTGAGCTTGGTCGGAAAATGAAAAAAAAAAAAAAAACAAGTGAAAAATACCCAAAATTAAATAATGTAAAATATTCAGGGAACCAACAGTGACAGGAAGGAAACCAGGACTCAAATCAACAGTTTGGAGTAGAAGAAAGAAATAAACTTTCAATCAGAACAGAATAAAGAAACAAGAATTCAAAAAATGAGGAAAGGCTTAGGAACTTCTGGGTCAACTTTAAATGTTCCAACATCGGAATCATAAGGATGCCAGAAGGAGAAGAACAACAGCAAGAAATTGAAAACTTATTTGAACAAATAGTGAAGGAAAACTTCCTGAATCTGCCTAAGGAAATAGACTTCCAGGAAGTCCAGGAAGCCCGTAGAGTCCCAAAGAAGTTGAGCCCAAGGAAGAACACACCAAGGCAAAAAATCAGTAAGTTACCCAAGATTAAAGATAAGGAGAGAATCTTAAAAGCAGCAAGAGGCAAGGAAAGAGTTAGCTACAAAGGAGTTCCCATAAGGCTATCAGCTGATTTCTCAAAAGAAACTTTACAGGCAAGAAGGGGCTGTAAAGAAGTATTTGAAGTCATGAAAAGCAAGGATTTACTTTCAAGATTACTCTATCCAGCAAAGCTATCATTTAGAATGGATGGGCAGATGAAGTGCTTCCCAGATAAGGTCAAGTTAAAGGAGTTCATCATCACCAAGCCACTATTATATGAAATGTTAATGGGACTTATCTAAGAAAAAGAAGATAAAACTATGAACAAAAAATTGACAACAAACTCACAACTATCAACAAATGAACCTGAAAGAAAAGAAAAACAATGAAAACAAAAACTAAGCAAACAACTAAAACAGGAACAGAATCAGAGAAATGGACATCATATGGAGGGATTTCAGTGGGGAGGGGGAAGTGAGGAGTGGGGGGAAAGGTATGGGGAAGAAGAAGCATAATTAGTGGTCATCCAATAGATGGCGGGGAGACACAAAATGGTATAGGAAACAGAGAACTCAAAGAATTTACATATACAACCCATGGACAGGAACTAAGTGGGGAGGAATGCTAGAGAATTGGGTGTACAGAACGGAGGGAGGATAAAGGGGGAAAAATTGAGAAGACTGTAATAGCATAATCAATAAAAAATACTTTTAAAAAGTTATTTTTCCCAAAGTAACTTTTCTTCATGGGAAACATGTTATGTTCACATGATTCAAAAATTTCATGTTTTCACATTTGTTATCTACCAGAATAAATAGAGGATGAAGAAAATAATTATAAAGTTGTTTAGGTAGTATCTAGACTTAAGGACTCAAAATTGTAGCTCTTTAAACCAAATTGTGAAGAATCTGTCTGTTAAAGTATAATCACTTTTGTTTGGGATGTTAATAATTAAGATTTATTTTCTTATTTAATTTATTTTTATTGACTTTATTGGGATGGCATTAGTTAATAAAATGATATAGATTTCAGGTGTATAATTCTGTAACACATTATCTATTAACTGTATTGTGTATTCACTACCCTAAGTAAAGGCTAAGGAACAATAATATTCAGAAAGCTAAAGAAATTTTGAAAATTAAAACAGTAATAATTGTTGAGTATAATATGAATTCTATCTAGAGGAAATTAAAAACAAACTATCCAAGACTTTATGTTCTATATTCAAGACTATTCAAAATATTGATCTCTTAGCTTGCTTTTTGCTAAGCTCAAAACTCAACTTAATATTTGTTGAGTAAATTACAAAATACTTCTTTAGACTCTGAAAACTGTACAATTAAAACTTGAAAGATAAGTGAATGTCAGTAATTATAGACAGTATTTTTAATCTCCCAGTATAATTAAAACATAATTTTTTTAAAAGTGAAAAGAGAATAATCCTTTCTCCATTTAATTTATGAATTGTTCTTTCTAGAGTTGCATTACCAGTACCTCTGCAAAAAATGCCAAAATTATTTTTATGTTTATTCAGTGTTTTCTCTCCAAACCTCTATGTATATGACATTACATTATATATACATATATATACACATTATATATACACATTGTATATATATAGGCATATATGCACACATCTGATATTATATATGTGTAATTTTGACTTTATAACTTTCAATTCTTTAGATAATCATACAAGCAAATGTTGTAGCTCCAAGTACATTGTAACTTCATGAAAAGCACAGACTATTTCCACAGTTTGATAGCTCATAATTCACACAATATATATTTGTTGCTTTTCTATCCCTGACCAAGATTCCTGCCAGTGATTCTCAGTCAAAGATGGTTTTGCCTGTTAGTGGACATTTGGCAAAATTTGGAGAAATTTCTGCTTCTCACAATTAGTGGAAGGTGGGTGGATTATGGAGGCGCAGAAATGCTATCAGCATCAGGGGAAGAGTCCAGGGTGTTTCCACACATCCCACAACATACAGAATGATCCCCTTGCCTCCCTGTCATACTCTTACATAAACTCACCAGGTACTAAATTTTTAATTTTTTCCCTTCTGAAATTTGAAGTCATTTGGCAAAAAAAAAGTAGATCCTAAGAAAACCAAAATTTATAGACCCCAGCCTTCACACTACAAAGTTGTAAAATGCTGAATTATATCAAATTTTATGGTCACACAGCAAATAGCAAAAATTCAAAAAGAATCTTTGGTAGGAAAGCAGAAATCTTTCTAAATAACATATATTCTTTTTCCTTTGTCAAAAATTTTACTAAATCTAGGCCCTCTGCATGTCCTCCTTGGAGAAGTGTCTGTTCAGGTCTTCTGCCCATTTTTTAATTGTGTTGTTTGTCTTCCTGGAGTGGACTCATGTGAGTTCTTTATGTATTTTTGGAGATCAAACCCTTTTTGATGTATCATTGGCAAATATGTTTTCCCATACAGTTGGTTCTTTTTTCATTTTAATGCTGTTTTCTTTAGCCATGCAGAAGCTTTTTATTTTGATGAGATCCCATTTGTTTATATTTTCCTTTATGTCCCTTGCTCCAGAGACATATGAAAAGATGCTCAGCATCACTAGCCATCAGAGAGATGCAAATTAAAACAGTGAGATATCACTTCACACCAGTGAGAATGGCCATCATAAACAAATCAACAAACAACAAGTGCTGGCAAGGTTGTGGAGAAAAGGGAACTCTAGTGCACGGTTGGTGGGAATGCAGACTGGTACAGCTACTGTGGAAAACGATATGGAATTTCCTCAGAAAACTAAAAATGGAACTGCCTTTTGACCCAGGAATTCCACTGCTGGGATTATATCCTAAAAATCCTGAAACACCAATCCATAAGAACCTATGCACCCCAATGTTCATAGCAGCACAATTTACAATAGTCAAGTACTGGAAGCAACCTAAGTGCCAATCAGTAAATGAATGGATCAGGAAACTATGGTACATTTACACAATGGAATTCTATGCAGCAGAAAGAAAGAGGAGCTCCTACCCTTTGCGACAGCATGGATGGGACTGGAGAGCATTATGTTAAATGAAATAATAAACCAGGCAGTGAAAGACAAATACCATATGATCTCACCTTTAAGTGGAACCTAATCAACAAAATAAACAACCATGCAAAATATAACCAGAGACATTGAAATTAAGAACAATCTGACAGTAACCAGAGAGGAGGTGGGAAGGGATAATGGGGGGGAAAAAGGGGAAGCATTTTCAGGAACAACTGTAAAGAACACATGGACAAAACCAAGAGGGGTGGAATCACGGGACGGAGGTGGGAATGGCTGGGTTTGAGGGGCAGTAGTGGGGGGAAAATACAGACAACTGTACTCGAACAATAATAAAAAATTTAAAAAAAAAAGAAATCTTAAGTACAGTTGCCATATTCCAGCCATACTAGAGGATGTTCTTTCTTCTACTCCACACATTTCATATTGCTGAACAGACCTCACATGGAACCCAGATGCCTAATCTTTTCTGCATTGTGCCATCCCTTCCCCAACATGACAATCATTTTGCTATCAGTGGGGGTGGAGAAAACTACATTTGCTGGAGTAGAAAACATCTTTGCTGTCACACAAATGCCTGAAATTAAAGTTTTGGATTATTCAAAATTTTTTTTTACTAAATCTAGTGTAGAATATGAAATATTGCATTTTTTACTTACAGGAATTATATGATCCCTTTTCATAAATATTTATTTAATGAGCATACATTTCACCAAACAGATTTTACATTTTTACCAAGTAGTTTCTCTTCTGGATTGAAAGCAGAAACATATGAAGAAAATGTCAATAAAAAATCTTAGGAATCATTTGTATTTTATTAGGCAGAAAGAAAAAAATGAGGCAGTTCTTTTATTTTGCATATTTTAGAAACATGATTCATTATTTTAATTGGATTTATGGGGGTAACATTGGTTAATAAAACCAAGCAGCTTTCAAGTGTACAACTCTATACACATCATCTGCGTATTGCATCATGTATCCTTGCCCAAAGTGAAGTCTATATCCTCCCCTATTTATCCCCCCTTTGCCTTCTTCCAGCTTCCCTCACCATCCTTTCCTACTGGTAATCATCATACCATTGTCTGTGTCTATTTAATTAATTAATTGATTAGCCAATTAATTGATTAACTCCTTTATCTTTTCCAACCATCCTCTCAAACTCCCTCCCCTCTGATGGCTGTCAGTCTGTTTTATGTATCTAAGCTTCTGTTTCTAATGGTTAAATTTATTCCTAGGTACCTTATTTTTTTTGTTGTTGTTGCAATATCAAATGGTATTTTTTTCTTAATTTCTCTTTCTGATAGTTCATTATTGGTGTACAAAAATGCCACTGGTTTATGAATATTAATTTGTGTCCTGCTACTTTACTAAATTCATTTATCAGCTCAAGTAGTTTTTTTGGTGGATTCTTTAAGGTTTTCTATATACAGTATCATGTCATATGCAAATAACAATAATTACACTTTCTCTTCCAATTTGGATACCTGTTATTTCTTCTTCTCATCTGATTGCTGTGGCTATGACTTTCAGTACTATGTTGAATAAGAGTGGTGAAAGCAGATATTCTTGTCTTGGTCCTGATCTTAAGACAAACTTTTTTAATTTTTGCCCATTGAGTATGAGGCTGGCTGTGAGTTTGTCATTATGGCCTTTATGTTAAGGTATTTGCCCTCTTCCCACCCCTCTGAGAGTTTTTATCATTAATGGGTGCTGGATTTTATCAAATGATTTTTCTGTTTCTATTGATACGATCATGTGACTTTTCTTCTCATTTTGTTTGTGTGATGATATCACAGTTATTGATTTGTGAATAGTGCATCAACCTGGCATCCCTGGAATAAATCCAACTTAATTATGGTGTATGATCTTTTTGATGTATAGCTGGATGAAGTTTGCTGACATTTTGGTGAGAATTTGAGCATCAATATTCATCATGGATACTGGCCTATAATTTTCTCTCTTTGTAGTGTTTTAATCTGGTTTTGGAATCAGGATAATGTGGGTCTAGTACAATGAGCTTGGAAATCTTGCCTCCTCTTGAAATTTTGGAAAAGTTTGAATAAGATAGGTCTTAGTTCTTCTTTGAATGTTCAGAAAAATTAGTCTATGAAGCTGTCTGGTCCAGGACTTCTGTCTACGGGAAATGTTTTGATTACTACTTCAATTTAATTAGTTGTAATCTGTCTATTCAGATTTTCTAATTTTTCCTGATTCAGTTTTGACAGATTGTACATTTCTAGGCATTTATCTATTTTGCTCAGTTTGTCCAATTTGTTGACATATATTGTTGAAAATATTTTCTTACAATCCTTTATATTTTTCTGGTATATGTTGTTATTTCGCCACTTTTATTCTTGATTTTATTTATTTGTATCCTTTATTTTTCTTTTCTTGATGAATCTGGTTAGAAGTTTGTTTATTTTTCTCATCTTTTCAAAGAAGCATCTCTTTGTTTCATTGATCTTTTGTGATTTTTTAAAATCTCTATGCCATTTCTTTTTGCTTTAATCTTCATTATTTACTTTCTTCTACTCACTTTGGTTTTTGTTTGTTGTTTTTCTCTAGTTCTTTGAAGTGTAAATTTAATTTGTGTATTTCAAATTTTTCTGTCTTCTTGAGGTAGGCCTTTAAGTCTAGTATTATTCTCTCAGAACTACTTTCACTGTGTCCCACAGATTTTGGGATGTTTTGTGTTCATTTTAATTTGTCTCCAGGTAATTTATTATTTTATCCTTGATCTCATTGTTAACCCATTAATTCTTTTCCTTCACCAGGTTAGGGAAGTTTTTAGCCATTATTTCTTCAAACAAATTCTCAATCCCTTGTTCACTCTCTTCACCTTCTGGTATTCCTATGATATGGATGTTGTTATGCTTGGTGTTTCCCAGAAGTCCCTTAGACTTTCCTCCTTTTTAAAAATTCTCTCTCTGTTCTTTTGGTGCTCTGCTTGGGTGCTTACTATTATTTTGTCTTCTAAATTGCTGTTTTAATTCTCCACTTAATTTGACCAGCTGTTGATTTCTTCATGTATTGTTCATTTCAGATATTGTATTCCTTATTTCTGATGTGTTCTTTTTGTGATTTCTATGTCCTTCTTCATGCTTACTATCTCTTTGCTTAAATTCTCACTAAGATACCTCGTTTTGTTTGTCTCTGTGTATTAGGTAAATCTGCCATGTCTCCCAAGTTTGTTGTGAGGGCTTTCTGATGTAAGTGTTTTGTTGGTCTCACTAGCACAGTTTTCAAGATTTCCTGAGTTAGGTGCTCCAGAAATGTTTCTCACGTAGATTATGTGACCCCTTCCTGTTGTTGTTTAATATTTAATGCTCTTGGCCCAGGACTTAAACCTCAGGCTGAATGAATATAAGTATAGACCTTAATCACTATGTACAAGTCACTGGTCAGAGGCTACCCCATATATGGAATTGTTCCCAGCAAGGTCTGGTGCCTACCAGGATCCATCTTTGAGTACGCCATTTGTGTGGCTCGTTTGCTCAAGCTCTGCTGTTGTCTGAAGCTGACCACTGTTGGTGTTGGTTCTGGGCCCACATGGGTGGGGATCCTGTGCAGGTCAATGTTAGATATTGTGTGTACCCTCCTTGGGCTACTACCTGGAGCTACCATGCTATTCACTGTTTATGGCTGCATCTACTTGGCCTGTGTGTATAGGATTGGCCAAGATGTGTACAAGAGTTGGCTTCTTGAAGATCTGAACTGGAGAAAAATCAATAAAAAATCCAAAGCACCTTGAGATTGGTATTCAACTTTCAGCTACTCTGCTATCTTTTAAACATGCCTGAACTTCCTCTAGAGCCTACTGATGAAAGACTCTGAAGTAGAGTGAGCCCAGACTTTCCACAACCCACTGATTCTTCCATATGGCACAAACTTGTAAGGTGGAGTGACCAGGGTTGGGAGGATTGGGCTAGTGTATCCCCTGCTTGATGGAAGCATGGTCAGGTACTCAATGGTGAGTATGTGCCTCTATTCCAGAGCCATAAAACTCAGTCTCTGCCAGAGTCTAACTCTATCTCCTCATGTGGAGCATACCACAGGTAAAGGTAGGGTGCAGTCAGCCATCCCCACTGCAGGAACAAGCTCAGCAGGGCATAACCACTAAGACCCAGGAAGGCAGATTAAAGGAGGCTCCTGTTGGGGGTGGCACCAGCAAAGCCCACAGGAAAGGGGCAAACTCTACACTCCCTCTTAGCTTCCCAGCTGCACCATCAGAGTCCCAGACAGGAGGCTCTGGGTAAGATACAGTCCGAAGGTCCTACCTCTGTGTGGCATCCCCTTTCTCCTGTGGAGATTAGCCTGGCATGGTGGGGCCACTAGGACTTGGGAAAACAAGTCAGGGCAGTCTGCTATTGGGGGTGGACATCAAGGATGCTACCAATTGAGCCCACAGGAGGGGAGCAAGTTCTATATTTCTCCTCAGCCTCGCAGCTGTGCCTGTCAGAGTCCAAGACTGGAGGCTACTATGAAGGTCCTAGATCTGAGTGGCACTCTTTTGTCCCTGCAGAGCTGAGCTATGTGGGGCAGGGCCACCAAGACTTGGGAAAACAAATTAAAAGTCTTCCATTGGGATTGTGCTTTCCAAGCCCACTGGAGGGCGGCAAGCTCTATGCTTCTCAACTTCACAGCTGCTTGCTGTCAGAGTTCCAGACTGGAGGTTCTGGGGGAGACATGCTCTGAAGGCCCCAGCTCTGAATCGCACTCCTTCCCCCATGGAATGGAGCTCAGCAGATAGGGCCACCACAACTTGGGTAAACTGATCAAAATAGTGTCCTGTTGGAGATGATGCTGGCCAAGTGCGCACATGTGGGGCAAGACTGGCTTTGTTTCAAAGCCACACAGCTCAGTGACTGAGTCTGCCTATAGCTTCTCTATATAAAAAGCACAGCAAAGGTCCATGTTGCATACAGCCCACAGACCTTTTTGCCAGACTCAAGCTTGGCAGGGTGGTATCATCAGTAGTTAGAGAGCCAGTTTAGTGCTAATGCTGTACAAATAAGAGTGCCCAAACCTGGAAAGAGGGCACCTGAGGGTGATGTGCAATATTGACTCAGGAACACTATCTTAGTAGCTGACCCTCCAATTCTCTCTTCAGGGTCATGCTACCCAGAACTTCTCTTATGACTACTGTACCCTCTGAGTCACCTTTCCTCTACTTGAGCCCAAGGTGATTGCTTGAGAGGAAGCTTTTGTGCATTGACCTTATAGGAGAGAACACCTCGGTTTCTAGCAGACTCCCTCTTTTTCCATTTGGACAGAATCCCCACTGCTTTTCACTGCCAGATGCTATGCAGGTTCTTCTTCCTGCCCCTGGTGTTCTAGGTTGTTGTTCCTGGCATGGGGATGAGACCCTACACTCCTCATGGGGAACTTTTATAGCTGAGATATCCCTCCAGCTTCTCCACTGCATGGGGTGCAGGGCCAGTGCTCTCTGTGTCTCCATACTTCTTATCATTCTCTACATAGCTGCTTCTGTATATCTTTGGATATAATACTCTTCAGCTGCTCTTCAGTTGATCATTTGGGTTGATTGCTGTACAATTCAGATGCAAATCTGATTTAATGCTGGAAGGAGGTGAGTATATCTCCCACCCATTCCACAGTCCTCTGGGAATCCCCTGAAACATGACTAATTTTAATATTTTATGTTGTAATACTTTACCTGCTTTCTTCTCTCCTCTATTAAAATACCTACCTATCTCTTTTACATATTGGTGGCAAAGATTCCATCAAATTCAATTGTATTTGGGCTGACTATAAGTTTCCAAAAGACAGATCCACTGGCCCATTTTTCTTTTTTCCTGAGGAAACTACTTTTCACGGGAAGGGAGTGTTACCTTCCTCTAACAGTGGTTAGCTGAGATTGCAAAGTGTAGTTCTGAGTGCAGCATAAGGCATTTACTCATTTTGTTCTAAGTCTCCACCATTCTTTCTCTTCTTCCCCACATCCTGAGACTTGAGCCAAAACCCTGGGGAGAGCATCTGCCATGATGGCCTTTGTCCATTCAGTATAACAAAGTCTGTTGTTTTTGTAGCACTGGGCAACATGAACTGGGGGGAGGGAAAGGGCCATAACAATATTCAACTCTTTGTAAATATTAGTGTGTTTTGTATTTTGTTTTCAATATTTGAGGGTCTCTTAATTTGAGATGTGGAAATATCACTACTCTCCTTGTAAGTTAATCTTATAAATATCTTTCTATCTTAGTTTTGGAATATTTTCATATATATCTCCATAAATATAATTAGATAAATTTTAGTAATGGTAATTTTTCCAAGAAGCCAGGTACAAATTCTATTCCAGTTGTAGCATTTAAAAACATCCTCAGGGTCCTCAGAAAACTAAAATGGAACTGTCTTATGACTGAGCAGTTCCATATGTGTATATATACACACAGAGAAGTGGAATATATATACAGATATAGATATAGATATAGATCCAAAGAAACACAAAATGTGAATTTGAAAAGACCTACATACTCTTATGTTCACTGAGGCATTATTTACAACAGCCAAGATGTGGAAGAAACCTAATGGCCCATCAATAGATGAGTGGATACCAAAATTGTGGTGCATATATTTAATAGAATATTACTCAGCCATAAAAAGGCATGAAATCTTATAATTTGTGACAGCATCTATAGACCTAGAGGGTATGATGCTAAGTAAAATAAGTCAGTCAGAGAAAGAAAAATGCCATAGGATTTTATTTATATGTAGAATTTAAAGAACACACTAAGTAATCAAACAAAATTGAAACAGACCCATAGATACCAAGAACAGATTGATGGTTGACAAAGCGGGGGTAAAAAGGTAAAAGGATTGAGAAGTACAAATTGGTAGTTACAAAATAGTCATGGGGATATAAAGTATACTATAGGAAGTACAGCCAATAATATCATAATAACTATGTATACTACCAGGTGGGTACTGGAAATATTAGGAAGGGCACTCCCTAAAGTATATGTAATTGTCTAATTGAACTATACACCTGGAACTAATAGAAAATAATATTGAATATAAACTTTAATTAAAAAAATAAAAGTAAAAAATAAATAAAATTTTAAAATCTCAGATTTTCTTTTTCTTTTTTGTTTATTTTTAAGCCTATTTTATCAATTATGCTGTTACAGTTGTCCCAATTCTTTCTCCCCTATATACTTTCTTCACCCTGCACAACCTCACCCTCTAGCATCCCCCCCTCCACCTTAATGCATGTCCATGGGTTGTACATATAAGTTCTTTGGTTTCTCTATTTCCTATATTATTCTTAACCTCTCCCCGTCTGTTTAATGCCTAGCAATTATGCTTCTTATTCCCTGTACCTTTTCCCTCTCATTCTCCCTCTTTCCCTCTCCACTAATAACCCTGCATGTGATCTCCATTTCTGTGATTCTGTCCCTGTTCTGGTTGTTTGCTTAGTTTGTTTTTGTTTCTGCTTTTGTTTTTAGGTTCAGTTGTTGATAGTTGTGAGTTTGTTGTCATTTTACTGTTCAAAGTATTTGATCTTCTATTTTTCAGATAAGTCCCTTTAATACTTCATATAATAAGGACTTGGTAATGATGAACTCCTTTAACTTTACCTTATCTGGGAAGCACTTTATCTGCCCTTCCATTATAAATGATAGCTTTGTTGGATAGAGTAATCTTGGATGTAGGTTCTTGACTTTCATGACTTCAAATACTTCTTTCCAGCTTATTTTGAGAAATCAGCTGATAGTCTTATGGGAACTCCTTTGTATGACACTCCTTTCCTCTTGGTGCTTTTAAGATTCTCTCCTTATTTTTAATATTGGGTAACCAAATTGTTATGTGCCTTGGTGTGTTCTTCCTTGGGTCCAATTTTTGTGGGATTCTCTGGGCTTCTTGGATTTCCTGGAAGTCTATTTCCTTCTCCAGATTGGGGAAGTTTGCCTTCATTATTTGTTCAAATAAGTTTTCAATTTCTTCTTCTTCCTCTTCTCTTTTTGGTACCCCTATGATTCAGATGTTGGATCACTTAAAGTTGTCCCAGAGGTTCCTAAGTCTCTTATTTTTTAAATTCTTGTATCTTCATTCTGTTCTGGTTGAATGTTTATTTCTTTCTTTTGTTCCAAATTGTTGATTTGAGTCTTGATTTCCTTTCCTTCACTGTTGGTTCCCTGTATATTTTTCTTTATTTCACTTTGTATAGCCTTCATTTCTTCCTTCATTTTGTGTCTGTACTTGGTCATTTCTGTGAGCATCCTGATTACCAGTGTTTTGAACTCTGCATCAGATAAGTTGTCTATCTCTTCGTTGCTTAGCTCTTTTTCTGGAGTTTTGATCTGGGCCATAATTCTTTTTTGTCAGTGAACCTCTTATGTTATAAGGGGCAGAGCCTTTGTTATTCACCAGGGTGGGGCCACCATCTTTGCTGTGTTGTGGCACTGTCTGTACGGGAGGGGTCAGAGAAGGAACAATGAAGCTCATAAGTGCCACTCTAGTCCCACTTTCCAGCAAAATCTCCTGTAAGACTGGGAGTTTCCCCACCTTCACAACCCCTGCAGGATTTTATGGTTAGAGTTTTTGAGTCTTTAACTTCCTAGTCAGCCTGCCCCTGCCTTGCCTGCATGGTCCAGAGCCTTGCTTGTGCATCCTTTCTGCCCAGCTGCCTGTCTCTGGCCCTCCTACCAGTCTGGATCAATGTTTCTTTAACTCCTTGGTTGTTGGAATTCCATACAGTTTGATTTTTTACCAGTTCTGGATTTTTTATGGTTTTAAATTGTTTTTATTGTTCTTTTGGTTGTGTGAATAAGCGAAGTGTTTCTACCTATGCCTCCATCTTGTCTGGAACTCAGAATTTCTTTTTTAGAAAGTAAGTGGGAAAGCTTTGGTTTAATAAACTGAGGATGTAATTTGCATTATACAGCAGTTTTAAATTCTTAGGTCTGTTTTGCACTCTAGAAATATTATTAGTACTTTGTTGGAGACCAAACTGTTATAAACATATTTTACATTTCAAAATAATAGAGTTACTATACACTGAGTCATGTCATAGTTGCTAAGATACTGTCAACACAGAGAGTTTATACATACTGTTTATACATACTGTTTTATACCATGATTCAAAAAAATACCTTTCAGTTCCTCTGAAAAACAATCTCAGAAGCCACCATACAAAAGATGCATTTATTTAGATACCAAACTTTTATAGTAAATGTCCACATCTGTTCCTAAAATCCTATTCAGTATTTGTAAATTAGATGTCCTTATTATTATTTTTTTTAGTTAGTTAATTCCTTTTTCTGGTATTCTTTAGTCTTACAAATACCCACTCATACTTAGAAAAATAAAATATCATTTGCAAAATTCATTGAAATGATTTATTTCTCCCCTTTTCCAGTTATAATTTTATGTATGCTACAAATGCACATTAAGTTGCCTTTAAAAATATTTGTCTCCATTTTGAATTTACTCTAAAAGGGAATGACCAATGAATAACAAATTGTGCTTTGAAGTATGGTGGCTATCATTTATCATTCTAGTTGGAGAATGAGTCCACTGTTAAATTAAGAAAAGTAATCCCTATTGCTCATACACATGGAAATGACTCACCATTTTGTAAATCATCTGTCTTACTCCTAGTGAGTCTGGTTTGGCCCAAACAAAAATGTGAGTAGAGGAAAAAAAAATAATGTGGACATCCCTAATTTGCAGTGGCATTAGGTTTTCAAAAGGAGTCACTATTTAGGCTGTAGATATGAGAAGAAGTAAAGAATATTTAAAATTATTGCATTAGAGCAAGAGGACAGATAATAGATAAATCTAGTTACTTTAAGCAATTTAAAGACAAATAAATAGAGAAAAGATACAGGTAATATATATTAAGCTAACTCTTAAGATTTTTCCTTTTATTACCTTCAGGAACTCTCACTGACTAGTTGCCTTTTCTTTCTTTATATGCAGAACTCTTCAAGGACACTATGAACTCTGAGGTCAGAGATTAAATTTTATTTTTTTAATAATAAATAAAATTTATAAGTGTCATAGAGTTCCCCAAACTGTATGACCTGAAGGAACAGATATATTTATTGGAATAATCAGAATACATGAAAAAACTGTGGAAAAATAGTGATTTTGGAAAATCATCACTGAACTTTAAAAATATACTTAAAATATTTCAAAGTCACAAAACAGTATGGAAATAGTATAAAAAACATTAATGTAGCAAACATACAGATATAACCAATATTGAAAGTTTGCTGTTGTTACTTAAAGTGATTTTATTTATATTTTAAATTTAATCTTTATTATATTTTTCCATTACTATTTATCCCCTTTATACTCCTCTCTGTGCTGCAACTCACCACACTGTTGCCCATGTCCATGAGTCCTTTTACCTTCTGCTCAATCCTTCCACCCTTTAACCCTCCCATTAGCTATAAAAAGTAGTTTAAAATTCCTTTTTTATTTTCTTCAATTTTCTTCACATTCCTTCTTCTCCATAGGCAATTACTGTTCAAATATTGGTGTGTTTACCTCCTTTTCATGTTTTCAAATACATTTTTAAGATATAAGGTATAAACAAAACTGTGTATTGGTTTTTATGTTTAAAATTTACATCAATGGAATTGCATTGTATGTGCCCATCTAAATCTGGTAAATTTAAAGTGCATAACATTTTATTTCATTGTTATTTTAATTTACATTTGCATTTCTCTAATTTCTAGTGAAACTGAGCAAAGTAACATAAGTTTAATTGTCCTATGAGTTTTCTGTTCTATAAATTGGTTATTCACATCCTTTGCCCATTTTTCTACAAAAAACAAACGGGCCCTCTAAGTTATTTGCATTGCCAATATGATGCGGACCCTGGCCTGCAGTGTCCACAGCATTATGGATGAGATACGAGACAAACTCACACAGACTACCGAGTGCTGTGGAGGAAAAGGGACAGCACAGCTACTCTCTCAAGGGGAGAGCACACTGACCCTTGCCCTGTCAGGTTTTTATCAGGTTTCAATTTGTACAGGAGTACAGGTAAAGCTCATTAATCATTGTCAGGCAGTAAGGATCAAACAATAGATAGCATACAAAGAACTACAGGGCCTATTCTGAGTCAGGGTCTGTTAGCTAAAGGGCTACAAAACTTTGGGAAAAAAAACTCATTTCCTGCTGGGACCTTTATCTTTTAATTGAGAACATTCTTAGCAAAGCAGGTTTCACAGGAGTTTATGTATTCTATCTTAGGCCTGCTCACCGGGGGAACCTGCCCTTTCCAGCCCAGGGCTGCACCACCCTCTGTTATTGTTTCAGGCTTAAGTCAGGCAGGGGAAGCAAGGCAGCCAAGAGATTAGGAGACTTCTCACAGACAGAATGAAGACTCAGGTTATGTCAAAGCTGAGGGTCCATTACTCCCTTTTGCTATAGTCCCCCAAGTCCTTCTCTGGGGCCTTCCCTTGATCATGCCTGTCTTAGGTCATTCCCCTCTTGGGGAATCTTACCCATCATTGGCCAACTGATCAAGCATCGGGGGCCAGTTATGCATGAAGTAAAAGGAGCAGAAGTGGTGTCCCTACCAGTGAGATAAGCTTTGTTTCCTTAGTGGCTTATGGTCTGATGGTCGCTCACTCAGCCTTAGCCATGGGGGGGTTACAGCTTCTGAAACCAGGCAGGGTGGTTCCCAACACCAATATCCTCTTCCTATCTGATTTCTATAGAAGTGTTTATAGTGCCTTTTTTATACAGATGTTTTAATTTTAAAGCAGATAAATTTATCAATCTTTTTTTGTTTTATTTAAACAAACTTTATATATTATGAGTTCATAAGTATTTTTTTTTACTATATTTTCTTCTTTTCACATGAAAGAAGTGCATTTAAGTCTTTTCCATCTGCAGTCTATTTTGATGTATTGAATGTTTTAGAGATTTTATTTTATTTTCTCTCACATGGATAACCAGTTTTCCTGGCCTTTTTCCCTGAATAGAATGCCCTTTATTCATTGTACTGTAATGCCCCATGCCAAATTTCCATTTATGTGCTGGGCTCATTTTGCCTCTCAATCTTGTTTTAGAGGACCTATTGATCCATATGTGCACAAATGTAACATTGTTTTAATTAATATGTTAGTATATTATATTTCCATATATACTAGAACAAGTTCTACCTTTTTATACAGGCAATTTTGGGCCATTTACTCTTTTATATGAATTTTAGGATAAGCTTAATATATCAAATTTGTTGATTGGTAGTTTGATTGGATTGACATTGAATCTATAAATTAATTATAAAGAATATAGCATCTTGATGCTACTCTGTCTTTCTAACTTTGAACATTGTTTGTCTCTCTAATTTTTGAAGACTTTTTATGTCATTTCTTAGAATTTGATAATTTTCTTATTACGTCCTTCACACTTCTTTTGTTAGATTTATTCCTAACAACCTTATTGACTACACTAGTATTTTACTACCACTACTACATTCTCACCCAAGAATTTTTTAATCATTAATTTTAGAGTGTGAGAGGAAGTTAGAGAGAGAGAGAGAGAGAGAGAGGGATATGATGATTGGTTACCTCACTTATGTGCCCCAACCAAGGATTGAATCCCCAATTTAGATATGTGCCCTGACCAAGAATCAAATCTGAGAACTTTTGGTGCATAGAACAATGCTTCAGGCCAGGCACCAGGCCAGGGTAACTATGCTGGTATTATTAACAGGATTTTCTAGTGTAAAATAGATAGAATTTAAGAAGTCTGGGTTCTGGATCCAAGTTTGAATTCAAATACTGGTTTTATCACTTATGAGGTGTGTATCAATTTACTTAGCTCCAGTTTGGGCGCAATAATACAGTATGAATTTGGACACAAATTTAATATGGTTATTGTGAAGAGTAATTGAAATAATATATGCCTAGAATATTGTACTGAATATATTTGAGTTATTAGCACTACTCCATTTTGTTGTTTCTACACTTTAGTTTTGGCTGTTCGAAAGGATGTTTATTTACTTATGTGTGTTGCTCTGCAGTTAATCTTGCATTTTCCTGATAGAAATTTGTATCATGCATAAATAATGACTATTTTATTTTTCTTTTTAAATTATTATAGTCCTTATTTCTTCTTCTTGTCCTATCATGTTAGCTTAGACCTCTAATATAATGCTACATATAAGCACATTGCTACATTTTTACTTAAATAAATTACTTTTAGAGAACATTTATGTTCATTTTCTCTTTTGTCAATGGTCAATTACCATAGAAGTTGTAATCTGCTCTTTCTGCCTATTTTGCAAACAAAATAAGAAATGGAATCATATATATATCATGCTTTTCATTCTGTCCATAATGTTATTTCTCTGTCACATTCATCTTCCTAAATCCTATCATTTTCAAGACCACTTTGAATGATACCTCCTCCCTAAAACTTGTGGCTTCTCCTAAATGGAAGTGACATTTCCAGCCCCCTACCTCTTATTGCTTCACCTCACTTGTGTTTACCACAATTTACATTATGGGTTGTATACATGTTTTATTATCCCTACACAGATCCTAATATTTTTAGGTCAGGATCAGCATAACTGTATTTTGTTTCTTTTTCTGCTACTACTAGCAGACATAATTCATACTGAACAAATAGTAAATAAATAAATAATAAACAAACAATAGAAAAATGATATAAATTTTATTAGGGAAAAGGCATAAACCAAATCCTATTCTTTTTCATTTGTTATATCTTGGTATCACTATTTTTCATTTGTTATATCTTGCTATCATTCTTTTTAAAAATATGTGTGGAGTACACATACATATAATTAATATTCTGCAGCAAAATAAGAATTTGACTATCACTGTGATTTTTGATTAATTAACTCTTCTACAAGATGTGACAGAATAGATAGTACAAGAGCACCCTCGTGGGGACAACCAGGATGCACAAATAAATGTCATTTATATCTAGTTAACAGGAGACTTGAACATCTATTCAGCTTTATTTTCCTCAGCTTAATCTGTGTCATTTCAGGAGTGATCTTTAGAGAAATATTCTTCAGAAAGGTGTTTGTAAATATGAGGCTTGATATTTCGTCCCATTTTTTGATGAGTTTTTAATTTTGTTTTGTTTTCAACTAGGAAAAATATACTGATGAATAATATATTGTAGTGATCCCTATCATCATTGACTTTGAGTTTTCCATAGTTGCTTCATTCTGTATGAATTTTACCCCTTTGGAATCTCTATGTTCTTAGTTTCTAGGCCAGTTGTCATAACAAATACAAAATGCTAGCATACATGGCAGGACGATTCTTCTTTGAGAAGATATAGAACCCACACTTTTTTTTTCTTGAACCACACAGAAGTTTTATACAAAAAAGTTTTAAATATGTACATTTAAATATCCTCAAGGTAATTTTCTAAGTTCTTAATTTATACCCTCTCTGTTTTTTGCAACTTGATCTCACTTTATTTCTCAAAATATATCTGCAGAGGTCTGCAGAAACCTATAGGCCAGCATCTGCTCCTGGAGGCCAGGCTTCCAGCTTACACTGACTTTCATGATCTTTCTTCAGGCAAACACCTGGAGATAATCATCTGCAGATGCCAGTCTGCAAGCAGATGTATATGAGTAGGACAGCAGCATTTTGTGCCATTAGAACAGCTGGTAGGAAAAGAAAATGAATGTGTTCTGCCTTTCTTTGTGTCATATAAAACTCCCTAAGAGTATTCTCACCTGGAACCCATTTTCCTTTTCTTCTGGTCTTGGCTTGTTTTGTTGGGAAGAGAAACTTGCCTCACTCATCCTTCCAGATTAAGAGGAAGGTTTTTCTTCCTTGACATTAATCACCTTCATTGAGAATGTTGCTCAGCAAGCATTCTTACATCTTCCTCAAATGTTTTCTTTTCCAGAAAGTGAGCTTCTTGAAGGGATTACCACTGACTCTCTAGTTACTCCACTGTACAGTGCCTAGTAAAACTTAGACAGAGACATTCATAAGCAATTTAAATTCCCAATTTATACCTCAAGTGCAGATGAACACTTAGTTAAATTTTATCATTCAGATATACATTCTACATACTAAAATATTTGGTTTAATGGTGAGATTTATTTAGAGAAAAGTACTATTTAATTTGATATTATACTTGAGAAACATTGAATTTTCTTAATTTTATGCTTTTAATCAAATTAAAAGCTCCGGTTGCACCCCAACTAAAGTCTTCATTATTGAACTGGACATTGTATTTGATACCTACTTTTATCTTTACTGCTTTATTTAGTTTATGACAATGGACTTCAGTTGTTCCCTGGTTTCTCAATATAGTAACTTCTATTTAGCAGAAAATCAGAGGGAGCCTGGATTTTGAATAAAGCAAACCATATATTTCATTTAAATGACAGCTCTGCCATTTACTAGCTCTCTGATCTTGCCTAACACCTTCACAACTCAGTGTCGTGAGCTTTAAAATGAGGACAATAATATGCGTCTATTCATCAAGAATTTGGTTTTCAGGAACTATTATCAAGGACACGTGGACAAAACCAAGGGGGAGGGTGGAAGCAAGGGAGGGAGGTGTGTTTGGAGGGGGTGGGGGGAGGGGTGGGGAGAAAATACAAACAACTGTAATTGAACAACAATAAAATAATTTAAATTAAAAAAAAAGAATTTGGTGAGTGTGTGTAATGTTTCACCCCCTTCTCTAGAGTCTGGGGATACAATAGTGGTTACAACACAACCCCTGTCTCAGAGAATCTAATGAGATTTGTCCCTCACCGCCTGGCTTATTTCGCTTAGTGTAATGCTTTCTAGTTCCATCTATGCTGTCACAAAGGGTATAAGCTCCTTCTTTCTCTCTGCTGGGTAGAATTCCACTGTGTAAATGTCCATAGTTTCTTGATCCACTTGTTTACTGATGGGCACTTAGGTTGCTTCCAGCACTTGGCTATTGTAAATTGTGCTGCTATGAACATTGGGGTGCATAGGTTCTCTAGGATTGGTGTTTCAGGGCTCTTAAAGTATAATCCCAACTGTAGAACATAATCAACAAAAGAAAAAAGCAAACAAAATATAACCAGAGACACTGAAATTAAGAACAATCTAACAATAGCCGGGAGGGGGCAGTGGGAGAAGGATATTCAGGAACTACTATAAAGGACACATGGACAAAACCAAAGGGGAGGGTGGAAGCAAGGGAGGGAGGTGGGTTTGGATGGGATGGAGGGGAGTGGTGGGGAGAAAATGCAGACAACTGTAACTGAACAACAATAAAGTAATTCATGAAACAAACAAAAAAAGAATAAAAGATTCTCATGTAAAAAAAAAAGAATCTAATAGGAGGTAAAGTGACAAAAACAGGAACCAGTTACTATGGAAACATATTAAAGGGTCTAATTGTAGTATTGTGAGGAAAATTAAATATTGTTTATAGAGAAATTGACAGAATGCCCCCAAATGGTAAATACTACTTCTGACATATATCTGAATGGATAACTTGGAGGGTGAACTCAATTTTTAGAAATGTCTGGAGTTATTTGTCTAGGCTAGGCAGGTAAGGTAAAGATATGGGAAGAAAATAGCCTACAAGTCAATGAAACTGAGCTGTTCTTAAGTAACTCTCCTGAGACCTCAGATTTGAGGGGAAAACCCATATGAATACATTTATCCTGCTGTATTTCTCAAAAGCAGTCTAATTCCCACTTGATTCCTTGAGGCAGAGGTTGTATTGTGTCCACTGTTGTATCTCCAGTGCCTAGAGAATGGATTGAAACATGACATTCACTCAGCCAATATTTGTCTAGTAGAAGAATATTACTGTTGTCATTTTAAAACTTATGGCACTGAATTTCAAAGGGGTTAGGCAAAAGCAAAGATGAGTAAATGAAAGAACTATCATTTGAATTAAATATATGGTTTTCTTACTGGACAGCAATATGCAAGAAAATAAAACTTTCTTACATTGTATACACAAATAAGCTCTAATTCCAAGTGGATTAAAGACTTCACGTATGACCAGAAACTATAATACTCCTAGAAAAGAACATAGGCAGTAAACTTTTTGACAATATAGTCTAAGTAATTTTTTTGGATGTATCTTCCCAGGCAAGGATAACAAAGTAAAAAATAAACAAATGGGATTACATGAAATTAAAAAGTTTTTCACAGTGAAGGAAACCATCAACAAAACAAAAAAGTGACCCACTGAATGGAAGAAGATATTTGCAAATAATATAACCAATAAGGGGTTAACATGCAAAATATGTAAACAACATCATAAAAACAAACAACCTGATTAAAATATAGGCAAAGAACCTAATTATACATTTTTTCCAAAGAAGACATAGAGATGGTCAACAGACACATGAAAAGATACTGAACGTTACTAAACATCAGGGACAGACACACCAAAACCACAATGAGATACCACCTCACAACTGTCAGATTGGCTGTTATCCAAGGATAAGAAATAACAAGTGTTGGGGAGGATATGAAGAAAAGAGAACCCCTGTGCACTGCTCTTAGGATTGCAAACTGGTACAGTCACTATGGAAAACAGTATGAAGATTTCCCAAAAAAGAAAAATAGAAGTATCCAATAATATGTCAATTCCACTTCTGGGTAACTACCTGAAGAAAATGAAAACAATAAATTCAAAAAGACATATTCAACTTTATGTTCATTGCCCAAGCTATAATTTAAGTGATCATTTATGGATGAATGAATAAAGATACCTGGCATGTGTATTGTAATACTTTATATATATTTGATATAAAATAAAATATTATTTAGCCATATTAAAATTGAATACTGTCATTTGTGATAAGATGGATGTATCTAGAGGGTGTTATGCTAATTAAAATAAGTCAAACAAAGAAGTACAAATACCATATAATTTCATTTATATTTGGAATATAAAAAAACTCAAAACAAAAGAACAAACAAGAACAGAAACAGACTCATAGATAAAGAAATCAAACTGATGGTTGCCAGAGGGGAGGGCCATGTACAAACTTCCAGTTATAAAATAAATAACTCATGGGGATTTAATGTACACATATAGAATATAGTCAATAGTGTAACTTTGCATAGGGACAGATAATTATTAGCTTTATTGTGATGATCATTTCATAAGATATATAAATGTTAAGTGATTATGTTGTTCACCTGCACCTCATATGATATTGTATGAAAACTATACTCTAATAAAAAATATGGTTTTCCTCATTCAAAATCCAGCTTCTCTCTTTGATTTTCTGCTAAATAGGTTTCTATAATGAGGAGGTAGGGAAGAATGTGGGCTACTGCCATATTAAATGAAATACCCAGCTCAGTGGATTCAGAAGCCAAATTACATCTGACATGTATGGTGATAACAGTAGGCATTTGCAATAACTTTATATGGCTTTGTGTGGTATTATGCATTCATTAATTAGTCTACATAATACTTCATTATGTAAGTCTTCATCAGTGAACTTTGAGTACCCCAGAAACAACAGTGAATTAGCAATTAAACTAAGCCACATGAATTAACAGACACAGTAGGGCATTTTATAAGTCAAAATGAACATTCATGTTCTTGAGAGGAAGAACTCAGAAATCAGGCTTTCCTTTATATATTATAAAGAAAACTATTTTTCCCTTCTCTTGGGCATAATTTCTCATGAAGCAGCCAGATAATTCAATGAAGAATTGAAATTAATTGATTTTTACATTTAGGTTAACTTTATTAAGTATCATTTTTTGGCCATTTATTATATATTTCTATTTATTTGCTTCACAAAAGTACTCTGTATTATACATTTCTCCTTATGGAAACTTTAAAAAGCAGCCTCTTAAGTGTATCCAAATATATGATTAATCTTTTATGCTCAGTATTATTTTGTATTAGATTCAATTGTATAGTTTAATGGTTAAACAATCATATACTTGATGTAGTGGTCCCTTGGTGAGGATGTGGAGAGAAGGGAACCCAAGTGCATTGTTGGTGGGAGTGAAGATTGGTGC
Source organism: Anoura caudifer (assembly GCA_004027475.1). Lineage (NCBI taxonomy): Eukaryota > Metazoa > Chordata > Mammalia > Chiroptera > Phyllostomidae > Anoura > Anoura caudifer. The sequence goes on along the minus strand of PVKU01010022.1, from coordinate 3,738 downwards.
AGCCACTGTGGAAAACAGTATGGAATTCCCTCAAAAAATTAAAAATGGAACTGCCTTATGACCCAATGTTTCCACTGCTGGGAATATACCTAAGAATCCCAAAACACCAATTCAAAAGAACTTATGCATCTCTATGTCTGTAGCAGTGGTATATACAAGGTCTGGCACAAATAATACCCCTTTTATTACAAAGTCATAAGCATGTAATTCTGTAACATAACAACATCATACTCAAGCACACCATATGACATTGTGGTGAAATGTTCAAATTAAAACTGTAAATTATTATACCCATGTTATTACACTACCAAGAACACTCAAGCAGGCATTACTTCTGCCAGACCCCATACAATAGCCAAGTGTCGGAAACAGCCTAAGTGCCCATCAGTAGATGAATGGATTAAAAAACTGTGGTATTTTTACACAATAGAATTCTATGCAGCAGAAAGAAAGAAAAAGGAATTCCTACCCTTTGCAACAGCATGGGTGGAACCAGAGACTATTATGTCTAGTGAAATAAGCCAGTCAGTGAAAGACAAATACCATATGATTTCACCTATAAGAGGAATCTAATGAACAATATAAACTAATGAGCAAAATAGAGCCAGAGACATGGAAACATGGAACAGACTGACAGCTTACAAAGGAAAGGGGGAGGGAATAGTGGAAGGAAGGGGAAAGGATTAGTCAAAGAACATGTATGAATGACCCATGTACATGGACAATAGTGTGGGGATTGACTGTGGGAGCAGGGGTGGGCTGGGTGGAGGAGGGCAAAGGGGGAAAATTGGGACAACTGTAATAGAACAAACAGGAATAAAAAAGAAAGACCCCAAAGTAGTCCCTCCAATATTTCAAGTACCCACCTGGCACCGTACATAGTTATTACAACACTATTGACTATATTCCCTCTGCTGAACTTTACAACTCTGTAAAAAGTAGTTACATTTTGTAACTACCAATTTGCTCTTCTTAATCCCTTCACCTTTTTTACCTAGCCCCTCAAATCCCCTCCCATCTGGCAGCCATCTGTATGATTTCTGTGTCTGTGAGTCTGTATCTATTTTGTTCATTTATTATTTTTTTTAGATATCACATATAAGGGAAATTATGTTGTATGTGTCTTTTGTTGTTTGATTTATTTTACTGAGCATAATGCCCTCTAGGTCCAGCCATGCTTTCACAAATAGTTAGATTTCATTATTTTTTGGCTCAGTGATATTTCATTGTACATATATGTATACCACTATTTTTTTATTTACTCATTTATTAATAGACACTTGGGTTCCTTCCTTATCTTGGCTATTGTTGATGACTCTGCAATGAACATAGAGATGCATACATTCTTTTTAATTTGTGTTTTGGGTTTATTTGAGTATACCCACAGAAGTAGAATCACTGAGTCAGAAGGTGGTTTCATTTCTAATTTTTTGAGGAACCTCCACACTGTTTTCCATAATGGCTGCACCAATATGGATTCTCACCAGTAGTGTACATGGATTCATTTTTTTCCACATCCTGGCCAATGCTTATTTGTTAATTTGATGATGGTCATTCTGAAATGTGTGAGGTAATATTTCATTGAAGTTTTAATTTATATTTCCCTGATTAGTGAAGTAGAGAATTTTTTTATATGTTTATTGTCTATCTATATGTCCTATAAGGAGAAATGTTTATTCAGGTTTACATCCATTTTTTAATTGTATTGTTTATTTTTTAGGTGTTGTGTAATATGAGCAATTTATAAATTTTGGATATTAATCCCATATGGCAAATCCCTTCATCCATTCAGTAGGTTGTCTTTTCATTTTGTTCATGTTTTCCTTTGCTGTGCAAAACCTTTAGGTTTGATGCAGTACAGTTTTTTATTTTTCTTTGGTTACACTTGCCCAAGGAGAAACATCAAGAAAATTATTACCAAAAGTAAAATATTACTAAGAAATATCACTGCTTATTTTTTCTTCTAGTAGTTTTATGCTTTTGAGTCTTTTTTAAGCAAAGCATGAGCTCAGTAGTTTATTTTATTTTATTTTTTAAAATATATTATATTGATTATGCTATTACAGTTGTTCCATTTTTTTCTCCCCTTTATTCCCCTCCACTCTGCACTGCCCCCCAGCATTCCCTACCCTTAGTTTATGTCCATGGGTCATACGTATAAGTTCTTTGGCTTCTCCATTTCCCATACTATTCTTAACCTGACTATTTTGTATCTACCATTTATGCTTCTTATTCCTTGTACCTTTCCCCCCATTCTCTCCCACACCCTCCCTGGTGATAACCCTTCATGTGATCTCCATTTCTGTGATTCTGTTCCTGTTCTAGTTGTTTGCTTCTCAGGTTTGCAAGGTTTCTTTTGAGAAATCAGCTGATAGTCTTATGGGACCTCCTTTGTAGGTAACTCTCTCCTTTCCTCTTGTTGCTTTTAAGATTCTCTATTCATCTTTCATCCTAGGTAACTTAATAATGTTATGCCTTAGTGTTTTCCTCTTTGGATCCAACTTCTTTGGGACTCTCTGGGCTTCCTGGATTTCTTGGAAGTCCATTTCCTTCACCAGTTTTGGAAAATTTTCCTTCATTGTTTGTTCAAATAAGTTTTCAATTTCTTGCTGTAGTTCTCCTTCTGTCACCCCTACAATTCAGATATTGGAATGTTTAAAGTTGTCTCCAAGGTTCCTAAGCCTCTCTTCATTGTTTTAATTTCTTGGTTCTTCTTTCTGTTCCAGTTGGATGTTTATTTCTTCCCATTGCTCCAAATCATTTGCTTAGTTTGCTTATCCGCCAACAGCATCTATGTTCATCAGGGATATTGGCCTATAATTTTTTATTTTTAATATATTTTATTGATTATGCTACTACAGTTGTCCCATTTCCCCCCATCATTCCCCTCCACCCTGAACATCCCTTCCTACTCACATTCCACCCTTTAGTTCACGTCCATGTGTTATAAGTTCTTTAGCTTCTACATTTCCCATGCTATTCTTGCCCTCCCCTTGTCTATTTTCTACCCATCATCTATGCTACTTATTCTCTGTATCTTTTCCCCCTCTCTGCTCCTCCCATTCTTCTGTTGCTAACCCTCCATGTGTGTTTCTGTTCCTGTTCTAGGTGTTTGCTTAGATTGCTTTTGTTTTAGGTATGATTGTTAATATCTGTGAGTTTGCTGTCTTTTTACTGTCATATTTTTATCTTCTTTTTCTCACATAAGCCCCTTTAACATTTCATATAATAAGGGCTTGGTGATGATGAACTCCTTTAACTTGACCTTATCTGGAAAGCACTTTATCTGCCCATCCATTCTAAATGACAGCTTCACTGGATAGAGCAATCTTGGATGTAGGTCCTTGCCTTTCATGACTTGGAATACTTCTTTCCAGCCCCATCTTGCCTGTAAGGTCTCTTTTGAGAAATCAGCTGACAGTCTTATGGGAACTCCTTTGTAGGTGACTGTGCCCTTATCCCTTGCTGCTTCTAGAATTCTCTCCTTCATTTTAATCTTGGCTAATGTAATTATGATGTGTCTTGCTGGTTCCTTCTTGGGTTCAACTTCTTTGGGACTCTCTGAGCTTCCTGGATTTCCTGGAAGTCTATTTCCTTTGCCAGTTTGGGGAAGTTCTCCTTTATTATTTGTTCAAATAAGTTTTCCACTTGTTGCTCTTCCTCTTCCCCTTCTAGTACCCCTATAATTTGGATGTTGGGATGTTTAAAGATGTCCTGAAGGTTCCTAAGCCTCTCCTC